>JAJLRJ010000005.1:23923854-24106354 GCA_024195265.1 Dendrophyllia cribrosa | reverse complement strand
AATTTGAGCACGTTTTATAAACATGACCCCAAAACTAACGAGAACACAAAGGAAAAGTCAATCAAAAATTGATATCAACATAAATTCCCATCGAAAAATGTGATTTATTTTACCTTTAAGTCACTCGACTGCTCGGAAATTCGTTAAAACTCCGCTTCTTCGTTAGCTTAGTTAACGTTAGCTTCTTCTGCAGCTAACGTGACATCGGCTTTGTAGCCGCGCGAAAAAAAAGCCTCGCTTTGGTTTCAAAATTGCTAAGATCCCGAATGTAGTGTGGCGTCATACGCGCATGTTTTGCGACGTCATACTCGCCGGGCGAGCACACGGACCGACGCGCCCGCGAAACATTCCACTAGCCGTGACCATGAAAAATGAAGGGCATAGGTTCTATGAGTATGGGACTCCGCAACATTTAGCTCCTCTAAAATGGCATATTTCAGAGAAACTAGAGAAGCTCTGTTGCTTGCACATGACCTTCGTGTTATAGATGATGAAGAAATGATGCGGAAATATCACAGGAGTTCCCCCAATATTTCATTCATAGACCCTATTCATGAATGGCGGCCGGTTTATTATTCTTTTATATTCATGCTAATCAGCCCAACTAGCCTCGTTAGCATGTGCAAAATTCAAAATAATTTTTTCTTTAAAATGAGGCTAGTTGGGCTGATTAGCATGAATATAAAAGAATAAATAAATCGGCCGCCATGTATGAATAGGGTCTACACCGGCTAACAATACAATCTACACAATCCAGACTACACAAAAGACAGGCTTAACTTTTCGGAAATGCAAAATATATACCTATGTAAATAACAATTGTGTTTACTTGATGTTTTCACATTTATCGTGATTAGTTTTGCCAAGGTAAATCAACCCATATGTGGTACACGATTTTGCCACCTAAAAGTAAAACGCTACTATGTCTGAAAGACATAACTTGAGACTTTACGGAAGTATAATATATAACGTTACAATTCAACACATTGGTTCCCGCCACAAAAGAACGAAATTCAAACCAAGGGAGACGAACTGATTTTTGAGGTTTTAAAAAAGGGACTGTATTTTAGAACAAAAACTATACGGCCATTTATAAACCAAAACCATGCGGTCACATCCGGGAATATACAAAGAAAAGGTAAAGGCGACTTAGCACGTCATGTACATCTCACTCTAATGTTGTATAAACGAAATAAACCAAAAATAAAGAAAAAATGAAACAAAATAAACAATGTAAATGTCTCCAAATCTGATCTGCGGCTTTAACATCCTTCCCCCATGTTCGGCTACATTAGTTTGGCGAACCCTCTTCCAGGAGGGCTAGTTTCGTCACGGGTTGTTGAGTAGTCCAATCTTGGTCTTCACTTCAGCTGATCTCACAACATTGTCAGGACCAGGGAATACGTTTCCAATTCTGCCAAGAGGCCAAGACCCTCATGGAGTCCAATAGTCAACTACAAGCACCAAATCATCAATCTTCATGTTCGGCACAGTTTGAAACCATTTCTTGCCGGTAGTTAAACCAGGTAAGTATTCGCGTAACCTGCTCAAGTCTAGGAACACTCAAAGGTTCTTGGGTGCCAGACGCGTCTTCGCCGCTACAAAGGCACATCTGACGGCACCACTGGCATAGCTAAATCTGAACAAGACTACGGAGCAAATCGCATGGAGATGGACATGGACATGGAGATGTATAACACTGGGGTTGTCCACAACATGACGGTAGAATCGGGGAACCAATAATTCTGAAAGACCATCCAGTTCTTTCTGCCATTTAAACCACTCCTTGAGGAACTCTGGGGGAGACTTGTCATCCAACTCAAGTACATTAAGGCTTGACCACTCGACTCGAAACCCTCCACCCCCCACCCCTCCCCCTCTCCGCAAAGGTTCGCGGGAAAAAGTTGAATGTGATTCGACTTGACATCCAAGATGGTGGACTCGCTTGGTACAGCATAGCATGCAATCAATCTGTGAGACTTCATTGCTGGGACATATCGATTCAATTTGCTAGCTGTTGGGCGGTTATATAGAAGGATGTTTTTTCTTCAAACGAAGGTAGGTGTATTTCCTTTTTTCTTTATGTAAATGCAGATTATCATGATTTCCTTTCGATCGTGAAATTGAAATGGCGTGGCGCTTTCGCTTCGCGGCCGTCTAAATCCGTAACTTACTGTATTTAGCATTTCATCGCAAAAACAGCAGTGATTTGCCGGTGAAAAATTATTTTTGTTTTCGAAGTTTACCGTTGTTTTAGTCATCGCGTGATTTTTAGAGATTTTGAAGTTGTTTATTGCTAAGATGAACTGATAGATTCTCCTTAATTGTTCACATGGTTTGTGCAATTATGGATTTTGATCATGTGGTTTTCGCAAAATGCTATATATCTGTTATAAACAATGCTTCGATGCTTTCTTTGCAGCTTTTAACAAAAAAATATGTTGTTTTTTCTTCAAGTAGCAAGAATAATTTCTCAGTTCTGAAATCCTTTCATATTTTCAACAGCAATTTCACCATCATTTATGAATGCATATTATGAAAGGTTCAAACAGCCACATGTGATGTCAAATCATGAAAGTTGCAAGGTAACTACCTTTATTTCTTTGTGTATTTAAGTGTATTACAAGGAGTTAAGGGAATCTTCCTTATGTTTATGGCATACATGTGTAACTTCCAGGCATGATCAAAATAATATTTTCAAAGTATAAATGCTTTATTTAATTATATTCTAAATATTTATGAACACCAATCATTAAAAAATGAGCTCAATTAAATTCATTTTGTTGCTTTGAGTGAATGTTTCCATGGTTAAGTTGAATCAAAAGTAGCTTCCCCTTCTTCAGTTTCATATATCACGTCAGTTAATTACACCTCACAGATGAATGTTAGTAAAGGCTCATCACACGACTATGTATTTGCCTGTTAGTAAAGATTAATTTCTATCTTAAGGCACACAAGCTGGTTGACCACTCAAATTAAAACTTTAAGCAGTACTTTCCTTTCATTAAAAACTTGACAAAAATTCCTGTATTTGGAATTTTACCACTCCTAAGAGATAACGGGTTAAGACAAATGCACCGTAATCTTCCACAGTTTGAGTAACTCTGAAGCTGTTCTCATCTGTTTCCTCTTTGATGTTATTTCGATGCTCTGCTTTAAGTCATTTTCCGTAGCTTCTCTGTCCATAGATAACCTGAAATGATCTTTCCAGTTTTTAATTTCATTAAAGACTTGCTTATATGCCTTTAGTGTCAGAATTTGTATCTTCGCAAGGTGTGTTTCATAGCGTTCTATGTGATACCTTGATTTGGGATTCTTGGCAACATTTTGCTTAAGTTTGTCATACTTCAAAACTTCTTCACAGGTGCCCAGAATGTGTTGTAGTGCTTTTGCTGTCTTTGTTACCAATGCATCTGATTTGTGTCTTTTTAGCGGTGGTTCTTGAGGTGAACATTCTTCATCAGCTCTCATTCTTTTGTTGCATGGTATTGGGTTTGGCAGATTTTCATCCTCAACTTCTGCTTCATTTTCTGCTTGGGGTTGTTCACTACTGGTGCATGAAGGTTGTTCTGCCAGCATGTTGCTTAGGCCATTGTCTTCTGCTATTTTGTCATCATCTTCTGCAGGTTCATCATCACAGTCTGGGAGATCTTCAACATGAGTTTGAGGTTCACTGCAGTGATGTTGGTCGGAACCACTATCTTCCACTGACTCAACTGAACAGCATGTTGGGGGTCTTTGCCATTTGCCACTATCATCTCTTAATTTTGTTGCGGGAATGTTCACCTTGTTCTCCAAACATTCATTCCAACAGACATCCAGTAGCTCCTGCTCTTTGGTAATGGAAGTGGAACGGAAGTGGTGAAGCTGTGGTCCCTCTTGTCGGAAGCTGGGTTCATCTGGTCCATCGAAGAATTCAATGCAATCTTCAGTCTCCTTCCACCATACCCCTTCTCCTAGCTTTAGAAAATCTGCAATGAGTTTCAGGTGAGCTTCCCAGTGACCGGCATACTTCTCAAGGTCGCTCTTCAGCAGAATGGTGTTCTCCAGTTTTGGGAGGGATTTTGCCATCTTACTGATTTCTCTCTCTTCTTTAAGAATGTATTGACTTCCGGGATTGGACTTCTCTCCTTGTAAGTGCAAGATGGCATTTTTGGAGAGATCTTCAATTCTCTTGCTCCAAGTTTTTGTAGTTATGTCTGAGAGCTTCTCAAACAGGCGTTCAAACATTTCTGCATTTGTAGACCTGTGAGAAGCTACTCGAAGCAGTTGGGCAGAGTGAGCCATGCAGCTGTGGAAGTACAGGCCAAAGAGTTTCCTGGATGTGAGGGTCTTTGGTGGAGTCAGCACCCGACGACACAGGATTCCATGCCTCCAGCAGAGATTGTGCAGGCGAAGGATCATCTTTGGTGATCTTGCTTCCTCTTGTGCATAATAGATCTCAATCATTTCACAGAGACACGAGAATTTAGTTTTATCGACTGAGTCGATAAGGTAAATTGACCACCGTAAAAAGATTCAAATAGCTGACGTTTCGAGCGCTAGCCCTTCGTCGGAGCGAATCAAGGAATTGTGGGTAGTGTGTGGTTTTATATAGTAAGCGGTGGAGCTACGCTATTGGTGGAAATTTGGTGACGTGAAAAACAAATGTAGATTAGTTGAATGAAAAGCGTTCGTTGATTCCGTGGGGTTTGAGAGTGCCGATTTGAAAGATGATTTTTTGTTCTAGGTTTTTACGGCTTTCTGTGTTACCCTGGTGTAGGGAAAGGCCGCAGATTGTCATGTGTTGTTTAGAATGGTTAGTAAGATTAAAATGGCGCGCGACTGGTTTGGATGCGTCTTTGTCATTTTTTTCAACGTCTCGGAGATGTTCACGAAAACGGTCGCCCAGTCTTCTCCCTGTTTCGCCAATGTATATCTTTTTGCAAAAAGTACATGTTATGCAGTAGATAACATTTACGGAGGTGCATGTAAAACGATCAGTGATTTTAATAGATCGTTTGGGTCCTGTTATTTTGTCCGCGTTGTGAATGAAAGGACAAGTGTTACATCGTGTGCGTGTGCATTTGAAAGTTCCCGGTACATCGTCAGATTTCAGTGCGCTCGTAACTAGAAAGTTGCCAATGTTTTTGTTTTTCATTCAAACGTGACAAAAACTTTGGCAACTTTCTAGTTACGAGCGCACTGAAATCTGACGATGTACCGGGAACTTTCAAATGCACACGCACACGATGTAACACTTGTCCTTTCATTCACAACGCGGACAAAATAACAGGACCCAAACGATCTATTAAAATCACTGATCGTTTTACATGCACCTCCGTAAATGTTATCTACTGCATAACATGTACTTTTTGCAAAAAGATATACATTGGCGAAACAGGGAGAAGACTGGGCGACCGTTTTCGTGAACATCTCCGAGACGTTGAAAAAAATGACAAAGACGCATCCAAACCAGTCGCGCGCCATTTTAATCTTACTAACCATTCTAAACAACACATGACAATCTGCGGCCTTTCCCTACACCAGGGTAACACAGAAAGCCGTAAAAACCTAGAACAAAAAATCATCTTTCAAATCGGCACTCTCAAACCCCACGGAATCAACGAACGCTTTTCATTCAACTAATCTACATTTGTTTTTCACGTCACCAAATTTCCACCAATAGCGTAGCTCCACCGCTTACTATATAAAACCACACACTACCCACAATTCCTTGATTCGCTCCGACGAAGGGCTAGCGCTCGAAACGTCAGCTATTTGAATCTTTTTACGGTGGTCAATTTACCTTATCGACTCAGTCGATAAAACTAAATTCTCGTGTTTCATCCCCCCACCGACGCAGCACCACAGTTTCTCTAGAAACTAACCCCATTCATTTCACAGAGATTTACAAGGAGCAATCTCACCTCACGAGTGGCCATTGGGTAGAGAGCAATGGTGACAAAAATGAGGGTCTTTCGGAAGTCTACACCCCTTATTTTGTCTTTGCTGAACTGAATTGCAAGAATCTCCTTTAGTTTGATGAGTGTGTCAATGTCAGTGATGTGGTGTGGTAGTTCTTGCAGTAGATTCTTGATGTGGTTCATGGAACAGTGCAAGGCCTCAAAATACAACACTTCATACCTCTCAATGTTCAGTTCTTGAACAGAGACATCACGGTTTTCACTGTTGTGGAGAAGTGCTGGTAGTCTTGTAGTGCCTCCAAGCATGGTGAATAGTTCTTTCTGTAACTCCTCTTTTTTGCCCTCCCCAGATCTTCCTCTTGCTTGCAACTCTGCTTTGATATCATTTACTTTCATATCTTTGAAGGGATGCAAGTTTCCTTTTCTTCCAGCAGGACCAGACAGAATCAATTTTTTTTTTCTTTTCAAGTGTTTTGTATTTTCTTTGGAGGGTGTACTCCAGATCATAGCTGGAATTAATGTTACCATCACAGCCTGGGCAGCCATAGTTTCCTCCATGCTGTGTGCCATCTTCCATCTCGGCTGCTGGATTATCTCCATTCATGAATCTCATCACATCCCACACTTCAACACCAGATTTGGTCACAGTGGGGTTCTTCAAATCCCTGAGATCATCCTGTCGTGTTGGAATGAATCTCATTTGGTCCTCAACTGTTGATCTACTCTGGCCTAAAATGTACAATTGAGGTTCCTCCACTGTAGCTTGTACATCAACATCTTTTCCTGTCTTATCCAACATTTCTTGTCTTGTCACATGTATGGCAGGATCATAAAGTTCTCGCAGGCAAAATAGCATGTGACCATAGTTGGCAAGAGTTGAGTGGTCATGCCAGAGGAGCCAGTGCCTTTGACGCTGGTATTTCTTAAGACAGGTTCTCATTTGGTCAATGTCATCACTGACTTCTTCATGGATTTTTTGGAGCTCTGTAGTTAGCTCTTCCTTCGTTAACTGGTTATAGTAGCTGTCATCTTTAATTTTTAGTAAATTATTGTTTCTCATCAGAGACTCGTTCCTAATATCTTGAAAAGGGATTTTTCTGGCCTGGACATCAATGTTTTTTTGTATCACTTGACCTTCACTGCTGACTGCTAACTTTGATATTTCTGTCTCTACCACAGGAACACCAACATTGTATGTACCATTTTCAATCAGGTTCTTGATGCTTGCTCTGATGTTTGCATTGGTACGTGACACTGGAACTGATACTGCCCCTGCTCTCTGTTTTTTAATGGCTCGTCTTACCCGGAACTCTGTAAGGTTTGAAATAATTATATTAAGGAAATGTTATTTATAGTAACATGCATAGTTATCTGATGTGGCTGTATTATTTTTTGGCTGGAACAGTCTAAAATATAATGGATTTGTGTATTTTATGTTCAGGGCTTTCAATAAGTTTATTTGTAATAGCTGTCATCGAAACTGTAGGTGGCCATGGCTAATAAAGGGGCCATTAGACCCCTGTCTGACCTCTATCCACTGGGGGGTTTGGGGGGGGGGGGGGGGGGGGGGGGGGACTGGAGATACATGGAGATACATGTACATGTATGTTGAAATCTAGAGATGCTAGCATTCTGGGTACCAAACTGAGTGATAATTATGCCCTTGTAATTTCTAAATACCTTTGAGTTTGCTTTGTGGGTCATTCTGGATGGCTGCAGTGGTAGGCTCAAAGCGGGCTAGGTTGACTTCTTTCCATTGCAGAAATGATTTGATCATCTGGCCTCCATTGGGGGGTGTTGTGTCTTGACCTTTTGTTCTAATGTTGTACATCCTAGCTTTCTCAGACCAGTTTATGGTACCATTAGGCCAGGATTTTACATCTGTTAGGAGCTGATCTAAGTCTCCTGTGATGTTATTTGTTGCTGGGCCATGCGACCTCTCTTTTACTTTGGGAGGTGTTGTTCTTGCTCTTTCAGTTGCTTGTGCTATTGTTTCAAATGACTGTGCCAGCCTGTGATGCTGCCTGGCCCTGTAGGATTGTCTTGAACTCAAGTGCTCTTCAGTGTCATTCTCATTCACATTGCTCTCAGTGTCAGTTTTCATTTGCCTTTGCTGAGCTCGTTTTAATTTCCTTTTTTCTACAGGAGAAAGTTTCCTTGCAAGACCTGCTTCAGGAACAAGGATCAGAATATCACTGAGCGACTTTCCGAAGTTTTCTTTGCATTTCTCATCATACGTGGAATAAATTACTTGTCCAACCATTTTCAGTTGTTTGTTTGTTACCTTGGGACCTTTCTGAGCTGTATGCTGAGCTATGTGCTTCTTAGCATCTGCTTGAATTTCAGTCAGGGAGCCCTTTTTTACTCCCATGCCCTTCTTGCCACCCGGAAAAGTGGCTTGTAGATTTGAGTTTAACAGTGTGCAAGGCTTACAGTTTGATAATGAATGTGCCTTTTTCATTTCCTTGGTGATGTTATTCCCTTCACTCCAGTTAGCCACTGAAAATGTTGATAAATATATCTCCTTGTCTCCATTCTGTCTCCAACTTCCAATTTTTTCATCGATTGTCTTGCAGACACGGTTGAAATCATATTGGCTAAGAGCAAATCGTGGATACTCTTTAAAATGTTCGGAGTAGAGTTTATGTCTTTCTGCTAATACTCTGGCACCAAATTTTGCACTGCCTTCACCTGGGGACTTCTTCAAGTTGGAACACAACTTTTTCGTTTGTCGAATACACACTCTTGCCCAAGCACATTCAGCCTTAAAGCACATAGCTGTAGGATGCTTGTTAGTTTCTAAAGAAACTGTTTTTAAGTTGATATTTCTAATGAAACGTTTCGATTTGGTAAATTTAAGGGAGCAGTAATTCGGCCGTTTGCGCGCTATATCGTCCACCACAGCGAAGAATGTATAACGAATGTGTAAACTGAGACAAGGCGCGTTATGGTAATGCATACTTCGCGCCAAAACTCAAACGACGAAGGTGTCGCAAGGCGAGAAGATGGTGGTAAGAGAGGCAAGTCGATGTTTACAGACGTGTGTATATTGATGTACATACATGAACAAAATGCACTAAAATGTAAGAATCCTAATAGTTTTATCCGAAAATGAAGAAAACATGATCTGTAGATACAAAAAGCTGCCGTCTGAGTTACTTTGCCGTCTTTATTCTCTCGAAAATTCCACTTCAGATACATCTAAAAACGATGATTTTCATCCGCCATCTTGAAATTGTCGACAATTTAGCCCCAGTGTAGTCTTCTGGAGGCCAGAAAACAAGCTTTTGTATCCTTGTGGGGTAGAGTAGAGTGAAGTTTTGTCCAGTGGTACCAGTCCCCACTCGATGAATGAATCAAAATGGCGCCGTATTGTGATTAGCACTCGAGGCAAATCTACTTTGCTAAATGGGGTGATGTTATGCATCACTAATTGTCGAAAGTTATACATAATTTTAAAGAAGAAGTATTTTTCTTTGCAAAACCGCCTTTTAACTTGAGAAAGCAAGCTAATAATTTACGAAAAAAAACTAAAAACGAGTACGAAATCAGCGTTGAAATGAATACTCTTACTTTCGCGCCATAAATGACATACTCTGTGCAAATGTATTCATCCTTAAAAGGTGGTTTTGTAGGTGTTGTGTACGTATCTTTGATTTCATGGTAAATTTGGTAGTGAATAAAGCATTTTAATATTCCCCGTTTTTAAAACAAAATAGCATACATTTCAATGGTATATTATGTTACATAAGTCAAGAACAATAGTTACCATGACAACGAGATCAAGCGAGGTACTTGCTTTTAGTACCCTTTACAATCTCAGAAAGTTTCATTTGGTTATTTAAAATGCTCATGCAAAAAAATGGGGGAGGGGAAAATAGCCTCGTTTCCATGCCCTGGTCAAGCCTAAATACACTTGAGAAACCAATACCAAACTGCCACACTTGTTGAAGGAGCCAAACTGCTACACTTGTTGAAGGAGGATTTTCTCCAGGAATGGAGCCAGGAAACCCAATGAATCAAACAATGTTAATGAAATTATCCAATCATTGAAACATTTTTTTGTTTTTCGGTTATGATGCTACCAAACTGAGTATCTTCTGTCGTGTGTCTGCTTGGTCTCTTTTCACCAAAGCAATCTGATTTGGTATCCCATATGACAACAAGGGCACGTTCCGCCGGCATAACAAACTCGTCTTCTACCACCTTGATAAAGGGAGCTCTTTCTGATACTGGTGTACTCTCAACCACACCCTTCTCGTTCGAGACTCATTTGGTTAAGTTGAATGCAGCAAGTTTCAGCATTGTAACGTAGTTGCCGTTGTAGTTTAAAAGCTTCATCAGTCGTTTTCACTGACTTAAAGAAGTCATCCGTGTAGAAATTTTAAATGATCACATGATTGTAAAAGTCTTCTTAATTTTTACGGCTCACTGGAAGACCACTTATAGTGAATGTGACACCGTGATGAAATAAAGATTGTAGTAGTAGTAGTAGTAGATTGGACAAGATTTCAAAGGCGAGACATTTTTGGGTTGTGTCGCCGTGTTTTTTGGCGTAGCTGAATGAAAAATGAGAACTGGTTCAAATTTTTAACCGCTCGACACGGAGGGAATGAAGAAGGACAATTTTTGAAAACAAAATGCCTTAAAGTAATCATCTCTGCATTGATATAGACTCGATACTTCCTTAGAGAAGTTTCTGATCTTTGTTTTAAGCACGGATTGAAGTTATACGATCTCGCCATTTAGACTGTTACAGTAGGAAAAGCGATTGATCCAGCCCGTACTTCGATGTTTGAAAATTTGGTGCTGATGAAAGGGACTAAAAAGCTACATCAACTACATGTAAAGTTGTTTGAACGTTTGTGTCCTTTGGCTGCAATTCTTTCAGACGTTTCGCCGCTCTGTTCAGGTTGCCGTGTGTTTGTTTAATTTTTTCTATTCTGATAGAACGTTTTAACCATCGGACGTACACGCAAACTTTTACCCCCACCCTTGGATTTTTGCGATGTTGCAATATTTGGGAAATATTTTACATCTAATTGATAGCCCGCGATGTGCTCTACAAGATAAGGTAAATGTTATGGGTTGTGTCGCTGCAGGGGGTCCGTGACGTCGTCCAAATAAAAATTCAAATCTATCGGGAAAATGTGGAAATTGCAAATATTGTTTGCTACACTGCAAAATAACATACAATTAACATTTTGATGCCTTTGGTAACAAAAGGTGTAAAACAAAATAAACCTACTTGTAAAAACGCCGTTGCACGAATTCATGGTAGTTGCACGCTCCGGGTAATGGGCTCCTGTGCCAACCCATTAACAATAACTGACAGGCTCCGAAGTTTTAAACGTTTCACGACGAAATATTATCCCTAACACTTAACCAACATCCCAACGACAGATGATGTAAAGAGAATAGTATGATCAGTTAGTCCATAAATCTGTAAAACAGCATTTGTTCCTTAGAAAGTTTTAACAGTAAGTAAAATGTAAATGGTGATATCACTACCATTAAGTTACGCAATTTTATGATTGGGGAAAATATCAAAAGAGGAACACAAGAAAACGTTAAAAACACAGCCGACAAAAAAAGGTGTTAACAGATGCTGTGGGATAAACATATCGGTAACATGATGTCTATTTTTTGCAAAACAAACATAGAAGTACTAACGAAAGTATGCGCTTTATTCCCAGAGTTGTATATGCAATTTTGAAAAAAAAGGGGACGAAGACGAAGAAGAACAGGAACAAGAAGAACAAGAAGAAGAAGAAGAAGAAGAAGAAGAACAACAACAAGAAGATTGAAGAAAAAACACGAAAACAAGAAACACCAAACCAAAGCCACCGCAGATAGCACGAGCAGCCTTCTAATTCTCTATAAATGTTTTTCACTCCTGATTAGAGACAAATTGTACTGTGTAATCTTTGTCCTTTTGCCTTTTCTTCCCTCAATTTGATTCAGATTTGATATTAAATTTCAGATTCGATGTTGTAGTACAAGGCAAACACGATTATTCTTCTGGTAAGAGGTAGACACTACAACAATATATTTCTGCAAGTTGCACGTTTCATTTACCTGATAAGCGACACTTTGAAAGATTCCACGCACTGACCTATATTGTTGAAATAAATTACTCAATTTATAATTGTTCTTTCATCGTTTTATTTCGTATTTCCTCTTATGAAACAGTTTACATAGTGACTTTGTATTAGCTTTCAGTCAATTACATTATCATTATTAACATAATACTTCTTAATCTTCATCTTTTAGGATATCTTGCTTCATTTTTGAGGGATGTTATAGTTAGTAGTCCTTTCTTACAAGGCGTTCTTTTCGTCACTAGGATCATCGGCCGCCCTCTTTGTCATTCCCTTGCATCCAAGACTTCTTGCCGCCTGACAAACGCTCCTCGCTACCCTCGTAGACTGTACACAAGGTAAAGATGACAATGTACAGTGAATTAAACTCATGTTGAATTTCTTAAACCTTTAAACGTTTTCTTGAAGCTCTCTCATGTATGTAAGCCAACATATAGCAACTACAACTAATGCTAAGACAAGCAAACTAAACAGGCTAGATAAAGTATAACTTGAGATTGATTTTTTTAGCGAAATATTTCCAAACCTTTTTTTGAAGTTCTCTTTTTACGGGAAAAGTAGGATATAAGCAGTCACTCTCGCAAACTAACGTTGCGATCAAAAGAACGGCAACAAGAACAGCAAACGCTTGGGTCTTCAATCCTTTTAAAGGTAAATCAAAACTCGAACAGTGACAACTCGATTTGAATTCTTCTTCGAACGTTTTTGGGTAGTCTAAAGATTATTGTGCATCTTTTTATATCATCTTAAATAAAAAAAAGAAAGAAATCGAATCCTTTACCAAGATCAAAGCGTACCGGCCCATTAACAACTGTAATGGATCCTTTAAACGATTTGAATTCTTCGCCGAATGATTTCTAGTAGTATAAATATTATTTTTGATCTTTTTTAAAGAAAACTGATACTGAAATCGAATCCTTTACCAAGAAGAAAGCGTACTGGCCCATAGCGACTCTAATGGACATTTTCAAACGTTTAACTGTGACATGCAATCTTTAAAAAAAAAACTAACCCTCATTTTGAATACGGAAAGTACGAACGGAGAAGTATGATCAGTTGATAGATTGTTAATTTTTTTTTTGACTTCTCAGTGTTTGGCGACGCGCTAGAATTTCCACAAGTAAAAAAGCAGTGTCGTCTATAATAGCGCCACTTACAATAAATATCGTATTGCCATAACCCATACCACCAATACCAAAAAATGTGAGCATTCCTGCTTGATTTCATTTTTTGAAAGCATTTTTTTATTGTTGATATTGTTTTGTTTCTAGTTAACTAAAGGTACTTTTAGCTTGCCTTTTTCTTTAGCCATGATGGGTCAAATGGGTATATTTAACGCGGGGGGGGGGGGGGGGGGGGGGGGGGGGGGTGGGGGAAGGAAGAATTTTACCATTATTATCCTTTCGGAGACCCGACAACTCATTAAAAGTCAACTGGTAGCATTTCACTTTTTTGTAGAATGGGTCAACTAAATGAGTTTTAGTATCAGATACACTGTACAGCACTGTTATAAGAAAGAAAAATAAACGTTTTTACCTATACTGTTTAATATATGGAAATTAAGACCAAATGAAATAGCGACGGTTGTTGAGATTTTGAACCGTCCTTAACGCAACTAACGATAAAGGGTTCAGGTTTCCCGTTTGATATTTAGTTCCCAGCTTATGAATAAAAATGCCAAGAATTCAATGTCCACAGATAGAAGGGGGTTCCAAACATCTTTTTGTCCTTATGGTATATTTAAAAAAAATAAATCCAATCAGGGAAGACAATCTTCGATTTCTTTATGATATTTCACCAAATTTTCGACATACAGTATAACCAAATTTATGTTATTCTTCACTAGTTTAAAAGTCACCATGCTTACCACGAAAACAAACAATGCTTTAACATATTATTTTCAACGCTAATATGACACAAAAAAAGGGTCCTTTAAAAATCATGACGAACTTTGATAGACTCTTAAAAACGTTTAAGAATGAAATGGGATTCCTATTACTTATTTATAATGGACATCCCTACGACAAATGATGCGAAGCGAAAAATATACATTGTACAATTATGTATTAACTTTAAGGTTTTTAAAAACCACGAGTTAAAATTGTATTGTGGTATTACCGCCATTAAGTTACTCCATTTTTATAATCGGTAAAATGTGAATAAAAGACTGCCAAGAATGCACTTAGCTAAAAACACAAACCGAACAAAAAAGAAATTAAACAGTGGAAAGGTGTTAAGAGACGCCGTGCGATAAATTAAACGGTAACTTGACGTTTGATTAATACTGTTGTATAAAAGACAGCGAACATGAAAAAAATAATAATATGAAAGAGCTAACGACAGTGAGCTTTTTCATTTCCAGAGTAAAAAATGAAATCTTTGAGAATGAAACAAACAAACAAGCAAACAAACAAAGGTAGAAAGAAAGAAAGAATTAAATAAAGAGGAAATTAAACAAAGAAACAATTATAGAAAAAAAGCAAGAAACAACAAGCTTATGAAAAGCTTTCTGGGTGTCGCTTCAATAATCAGTACCCTCACAGACGTCTTAACGCATACAGCAGCCACCTCAGAAAGATCAAGCAGCCTTTCGTTTACATTGTTTGAGGACTGCGTAGAGACAAAATGTATGGTTCACTGCGATCTATTTTTGTTTGTTGAAAACTGCTTTAATTTTGTTCTTTTTTCCGTCATTTTTGGTCATATGGATTAAACGGAGATCTCATATTTGCTGTGTTATTAGAGGACAAACACGATAAATAAATATATTTATCTCAGTGGTAGAGACCACATCAATATGATATTGGTGTATAGTGACTATTGGCAACGACTACCTAAAAATATTGTTCTAGTATTAAGGAAGAACATTTGTCGATGATGGCAAACAAATTGCAAAGTATATTTTAAAAAAATGTTGCTATAACAAAAAAAATTAACACAGAAAAACAAAACAAAGCAAAGAAATATACGGGAACCTACTACTAAATTATTAGCTTTTATCTACGTCGACGACGTGGGTTACCGAATGTGGCGCGAACGTTAAGCAGACGACGACGGGCGTACGGGAGTTTGCCATATAAAGGTTTGACTTTCGAGGTAATATATTAGGCTGAGCCTAACAGCGAAGCTCTCTGAACAGAAAGCCAATAATAAGCTTAACTAAGGTGAAAGGTCGGAAGCACAGGAATTAAGATTGAAGACCGGGCTTTTTTTCAATTTTAGCAATTCTAAAAAAAAAAAAAACAGTATTACGCGACTGTCTGCACAGTACATTTAGACCGTACAAAAGTTCACAAAAACAACTTTTTCTCTTTTTTCAGTATGACTTATTTTCGAATAAAATACATGCAGTCAACCAATGAGATTCAACCTTGTTAGAGCTGCGACATGACCCTCAAAAATTGCCCGAGAAACGGACTTGGAAATCGAAATTGCAAAAAATAAACAGACATATTTGCATAAGGCGACGCGAGTGAAATCCAAGTCTTGTTTTGTTTACATGAAATCGCTTTTCAACCCATGTAATGCATGAACAAACACATAAAAATGGACAACAAAATCTTCTTTTAAAAAATTGTATTCAAATATATATTAGTTGTTGTTTAAAAGCATCGAGGCCGAGCTGTCCTCGATGAAATTCAAGATAACAATACGATTGAATTTGAGCACGTTTTATAAACATGTCTACAAAACTAACGAGAACATAAAGGAAAAGTCAATCAAAAATTAAAATCAACATAAATTCCCATGAAAAATGTGATTTATTTTACCTTTAAGTCACTCGACTGATCGTTAAAACTCCGCTTCTTCGGTTCTGAAATATTGCCCCGCATTGATAAAAAACGTATGAATTTCCTCGAAGCAAGATTTTATCCCTGAAAGCTCTTCCTTTTCCACTATAGCGGCTTTTGAGTATCCCTTAATTAGTATCCCTGTCTTGAGTAGCAAACCGCGCAAAAAATTAATGCTGGCCTGAAAAACGACTTTGCATAACACAACAAGAGAGAGTTTTTACTGCAGCTAACGTGACATCGGCCTTGTAGCCGCGCGAAAATCAAAGCCTCGCTTTGGTTTGAAAATTGCTAAGATCCCGGATGTTGTGTCGCGTCATACGCGCATGTTTTGCGACGTCATACGCCCCGTGAGCTAGCCTTGCCCAACGGCGCGGGCGGGCACACGGACCGACGCGCCCACGATACATTGCACTAGCCATGACCATGAAAAATGAAGGGCATAGGTTATATGAGTTTGGGTCTCCGCAGCGGACCTTCGACACGCGAGAGCTCCGCTAAAATGGCATATTTCAGCGAAACTGGAGAAGCTCTGTTGCTTGCACACGACCTTCGTGTTATAGATGATGAAGAATTTGTTCTACTGTATGATTTGAACAGCTGACTATCCATATTGGAAATGCCCGGCGTTTGATCTCGACTTTTTGGCAGATGTGGAGTGCAAGCCTGGATTGCGTTTTTGTCTTGCTGAGGTTTTGAGAATACCAGATTAGATAAAATGTTATAACCGGTCTTTATTTGAAGGCATTGAAACATTTTTTTTTTGTATTTTTGAAACGATTTGCCTACCCTTGGAACGTTATAGAAAGCGCTAAACAAATTTCATGTGGACTAAAATTAAAATCCAAAGTTGTAATAGCCAATTATTCGATCAACTCTTGTGCTTACAAATGGGGTGGAGCCGCTTGGGCTTTTCGAAATTTATAAAAGTGGTTTTCATTTTGGTAGGCTAAGACTTTCAGTAGCTGTTCGTTTTTTCATTCTCACGGATTTTGATATTTAACTTTTTTTTCGACATGTGATGTCTCCGTAGCAACTCTTTTTTTTAGGCCGTAATTTTACAGCAAAATAATCATTTTCTTGCTTTTTCTTCTCTTTTTTTTGCTGTGTAAGTTTTCTTGATGTCATTTTTACATTTTAGTCGATTTTGACAGAATAATTTAAAATAAAAGTACCGTAAAGTTCCAAAAGTAGCGAGCCTCCATTAAAGTAGAGATACAACGTGACGGTTGTTAGCAATTATCGAAAGTTGCGACCCGCCAAAAGTAACGATCCCAAAGCTAAATTGAATCTTTGTTAGAAACAAAAGTGGATACATGCGGAAAGATCACATGAGTTCCCCCAATATTTCATTCATACCGGCTAACAATACAATCTACACAATCCAGACTGCACAAAAGACAGGCTTAACGTTCCGGAAATGCAAAATATATACCTATGTAAATAACAATTGTGTTTACTTAATGTTTTCACATTTATCGTGATTAGTTTTGCCAAGGTGAATCAACCCATGTGTGGTACACAATTTTGTCACCTAAAAGTAAAACGCTACTATGTACGAAGGTAGCAACTCGAGACTTTACGGAAGTATAATATAATGTTACAATTCAATACTTTTGTTCCCGCCACAAAAGAACGAAATTCAAACCAAGGGAGACGAACTGATTTTTGAGGTTTTGAAAAAGGGACTTTATTTTAGAGCAAAAACTATACGGCCATTTATAAACCAAAACCATGCGGTCACATCCGGGAATATACTACAAAAAAAAAAAAGGAAAAGGCGACTTAGCACGTCATGTACATCTCACTCTAATGTTGTATAAACGAAATAAACCAAAAATGAAAAAAAAATGAAACAAAATAAACAATCTAAATTTCTAGTGTCCAAATCTGATCTGCAGCTTTAACATCCTTCCCCCATATTCGGCTACATTAGTTTGGCGAACCCTCTTCCAGGAGGGCTAGTTTTGTCACGGGTTGTTTAGTAGTCCAATCTTGGTCTTCTCTTCAGCTGATCTCACAAAATTGTCAGGACCAGGGAATACTTTTCCAATTCTGCCAAGAGGCCAAGACCCTCATGGAGTCCAATAGTCAACTACAAGCACCAAATCATCAATCTTCATGTTAGGCACTGTTTGAAACCATTTCTTGCGGGTAGTTAAACCAGGTAAGTATTCGCGTAACCGGCTCACGTCTGGGAACACTCAAAGGTTTCTTGGGTGCTACACGCGTCTTCGCCGCTACAAAGGCACATCTGACGGCACCACTGGCATAGCTAAATCTGAACAAGACTATGGAGAAAAACGCATGGAGATGGAGATGGACATGACGGTAGAATCGGGGAACCAAGAATTCTGAAAGACCATCCAGTTTTTCTGCCATTTAAACCACTCCGTGAAGAACTCTGGGGGAGACTTGTCATCCCAACCGATACCAAACTGCTACACTTGTTGAAGGAGCCAAACTGCCACACTTGTTGAAGGAGGATTTTCTCCAGGAATTGAATGGAGCCAGGAAACCCAGTGGATCAAACAATGATGCTATCAAACTGAGGATCTTCCGTCGTGTGTCTGCTTGGTCTCTTTTCACCACTTTGTAAACAAAGCAATCTGATTTGGTATCCCATATGACAACACGGGCACGTTCCGCCGGCATAACAAACTCTTCTTACTCTTCTTCTACCACCTTGATAGAGGGAGCTCTTTCTGATTTGGTATACATTCAACCACACCCTTCTCGTTCGAGACCTATTTGGGTAAGTTGACTGCAGCAAGTTTCAGCATTGCAACGTAGTTGCCGTTGTAGTTTAACTCTATTCGGCCTGGGGAGGGGGGGGGGGGGGGGGGGGGGCAAAGTGCCCGCGCTAACTTTCAACATTCATAACATCTTTAATATGAATTCAAACGCCATCAAACTTTGTGACTTTTCCTAAAATTTATCTGGCAACAATATCATATGACAATTTTTTGATCACGTGACTTGATGTTTCCATGGTAACAAGATTTTGACAGTCATGTTTTTTTGAAATTTGCATATTAATACCTTTAAATGAAGAAAAACAATGTTTATTGGTATAACTTTTGTATTTTTACGTCATTTAGCGTTTATTTATTGGTTTTGATTAACTTTGCGTCAATTTGGACGGTTTTTAAGGGGTTTTAAAAAAAATTCAGAAATCCAATATGGCGGATCTAAGATGGCGGCCGTATAACTAATTACCTAATAACTACGTTTTATGACGTCATCGTTCCATTGTGTGGACCGCAAAGGAGACAGTTTTGGGCGTACTATGTACCCTCTAGGTTTTATTGTCATTGCCTTAATGTTCTTGAAGTTACGAAGTGGGGGGGGGGGGGGGGGGGGGGGGAGGGGGGGTGGAGGGGAAACAAGCCCAGGCTGAATAGGGTTAAAGTAATCACCTCTGCAGTGATGCAGTGATATAGACTCGATACTTCCTTAGAGAAGTTTCTGATATTTGTTTTAAGCACGGATTGAAGTTATACGATCTCGCCATTTAGACTGTTACAGTAGGAAAAGCGATTGATCCAGCCCGTACTTCGATGTTTGAAAATTTGGTGCTGATGAAAGGGACTAAAAAGCTACATCAACTACATGTAAAGTTGTTTGAACGTTTGTGTCCTTTGGCTGCAATTCTTTCAGACGTTTCGCCGCTCTGCCGTGTGTTTGTTCAATTTTTTCTATTCTGATAGAACTTTTTAACCATCGGACGTACACGCAAACTTATACCCCCACCCTTGGATTTTTGCGATGTTGCAATATTTGGGAAATATTTTACATCTAATTGATAGCCCGCGCTGTGCTCTACAAGATAAGATAAATATTATGGGTTGTGACGCTGCTGGGGTCCGTGACGTCATCCAAAATGACCGCCAAGGCGGTCGCCATCTTGGATTTTACTAAAAATTCAAATTGATCGGGAAAATGTGGAAATTGCAAATATTGTTTGCTACAGTTGCAAAATAACATACAATTAAACATTTTGATGCTTTTGGTAACAAAAGGTGTAAAACACGCATTTTCATTCAAAAATGGCTTGACCACATGTTGTACGTCCGAGAGTTAACACAAAAAACATTTGTCACTAAGAAATTCGATGCCATTTTACTGTGTTTTAATTGGAGTAGACACTATCTTTTTGTGACGATAGATTTCGGACTCGCTATTGGCGTTGACTGGAAAACTATGACGACGACGGGAAATTGGCGGGAAAACCGACGTACTGACTTATCGGGGAAAGCTCTGAGCCACTCGTTTTTGTTGCGAGAAAAAATGAACTCGTTACCATTCCCGGTACCAAGATGCTGATCTAACTTCAACTAGTCTTCTAACGGTCAGCAGTGAATCGCACGTAAACTAGATCCACACAGGTTAATCTCAACTCAAAAATAAAAATGACAGTTACAAACCAGGTCTGTTTGTAAGCAGCTAGACTATTCAAAACAATTTACAACGGCAACGAGTATAATGTATTAAACTACATCCAGAGTTTATATTGTCACAAAAGCTAATCAAACGACGAGAACCCTTATTCTATTGTAAAACTGCGTTTTATTCAGAAAGTAAAGCAGCTAGAAATACAGTTTCAAAATTCGTAAAATCTATGTTCTATTATGCCACTGGTTATAAAATAATCTCTATTCAGAAAGTGCAAAAAAGTCTAGTGCAGCTAGAAACATAATAAAACAATGACAACCTCCACCCTATTATTCGAAGATAAATACAGGAGGACTGACATAATAAAGGTTTTCTTTCAACGTAAAAAATCGGATTTAGAATTGCAAAATCTAGTTAAAACGAACATAATACTACAAACTTTCAAGTCAAACATTGAATCAAAACAGAAGGAAATATGTAAACACAAGAGCCAATAAGCAAACGTAGGTGACAACTTATTGAATTAATTTTCTAATAGCACATTGTAAACGTTATCGAAAACTGATTAGATCCAAATTATATTATTTTTTTTAGTCCATGGGAGCAATTTAGATTTGCATTCCCTAACACTCTGTCTCATTTTTTTACGCAGACGAAAGCTCTTTTCTCTTTATGTTTTACAAAAGTGTTCGGCAGTTGACCTATTTTCGCGACCTCCATTTTCCGCCTTATTGTCATAGTATTTTGACACCTTTTGGCATGAGAGGCGTATTATGTTTGCCAAGGATCACAAAATAAAAATATATGAAAAGACAATTCTTTGACAATCCTAGTTCGTATTTTAAGCAGTGGACATTAAACAGCGACCACAGCAACCGATTCCAGAAATTTATAGAGGTAGGAAACTATTTTATTACAGCACAATAACAAGAAATCATCTATTTTAGTAAGCATATTTCACATGCGTAACGAGGGCAAGCAAAAGCGCAAATTACATGTAGTGCAGGCAAAGGAGATTGTGTAAGAAATAAAAAGTAAATGAACGCAGGCGGCAAAAACGCAAATACTTCTGCTTGGGTCAGCCCTGATTTCCAAGGTGAAATATGAACAGTAGAATAATATTGAATAATATTATTACTTATGGTTGTGGTCAATTCGTCTAATTTTTTTAAATTTGTGAATCGTTTGAAAATGACATTCATAAAAATCAGTCTTCCGATGAGAGATGGGATACTCTGTTAAAATATTAAGCTCTCTAGCTACAGAGATGTTTCGATTCTAGTCTGAAATCAGGGCCGGTGTGGATGTTTTCCGTGGCATTCATATATTTTGGTCTTGGTCAAAGGGGCCTGCAGGTATTGCATTCCTAGGTTGTTGTTACGCGTTCTATATTTAAACCTCGATCTGTGCTATCTGTGTTTGTTGCTCAGTAGTTAACATCACAGTGTCTAGGACATTTAGTTTGCAAAAATACAGCTGTGTTCAAATTTTTCGCAAAGCCTTTTCTGTCTCAGTCATATTCTCGACATCCTTGGCCAGGAGCCAGGGGCGGTTTGACGGGTCGGGATGAAATAAAAATCCAGCAAAATTGTAAAAACGAGCGAACGAGCCCCAGTTACTTTCAAGTTAAATAATTACTCTTTTGTGGGAATGAAACTCATCTCGGCAAGTGCATTATGCATTACTCGCCTGACTGGCGGGTGTTCCAATTCCAACTAACTGCTGCTTTACAAATTCGACAATGCTTTCATCATGAACATGCCTCGGGGAGTGCATGATGCTTTGCGGTCTTTTTGTTTAAATTCCCCGTGGAGGAAGCTTTTGACGCCCTACCCTTCTCCCCTGGTGCCGGTTGACGGTGCTACCCCTTTTTCCCGCTGTATACCTAAGCTGCCACAGTGGTCGCGGAATCCTCCAACACTGACTTAGTTTACCGTGATGTGGTAATGGGCATACAGTGAGGATAATTTTACTATTCGATACACTTGTTTGGTAAAACTGAAGGAAGTTAACGATTAGTGATGATACTCCATTTTGATGTACCAGATTTCAATAACCTTGATATTCACAATAACCTCAAAGACTTCGCAGTTAAGTCTATTTCCCCCATGCGTCACCCTTGTCGTGATTCGTTTGTGGCCAAAAAAGAAACCGTTAACGCTAAATTATAATAACACCCCCCCCCCCCCACCCCTCCCCCACCCCTCCCCCTCCCCCACCCCTCCCCCTCCCCCACTTACATGTCTGTCAACTGATGCGTTCGCCTGACAAACACGTGGCACCAGGCAGGCTCGTGCTTGTCAGGCGATCGCGCGAACGTCTCAGTTGACGGGCAATAAGTAATTGCCTAATTGTTAGATTTCGACATATTTTGCTTTTCAGCCATCGAGGGTCAATTTGAAACAAAGGTAAATGCTCCATTTTTGTAACACGTAGTTCACAATGGCTTTTTCGTGCTCTAGCGTTTTGATATTTTGTCATTCTTATTATTCTGTGCGCGTACCGACACTCTCCACCTTGCGGGTTTAGAATTGGTGCTGTTGTTGGCTTATGCTGCGTCAATCGGTCTTTCTAACGTACAAATACGGAAATTTAGTTTTATCGACTGAGTCGATAAGGTAAATTGACCACCGTAAAAAGATTCAAATAGCTGACGTTTCGAGCGCTAGCCCTTCGTCGGAGCGAATCAAGGAATTGTGGGTAGTGTGTGGTTTTATATAGTAAGCGGTGGAGCTACGTTATTGGTAGAAATTTGGTGACGTGAAAAACAAATGTAGATTAGTTGAATGAAAAGCGTTCGTTGATTCCGTGGGGTTTGAGAGTGCCGATTTGAAAGATGATTTTTTGTTCTAGGTTTTTACGGCTTTCTGTGTTACCCTGGTGTAGGGAAAGGCCGCAGATTGTCATGTGTTGTTTAGAATGGTTAGTAAGATTAAAATGGCGCGCGACTGGTTTGGATGCGTCTTTGTCATTTTTTTCAACGTCTCGGAGATGTTCACGAAAACGGTCGCCCAGTCTTCTCCCTGTTTCGCCAATGTATATATTTTTGCAAAAAGTACATGTTATGCAGTAGATAACATTTACGGAGGTGCATGTAAAACGATCAGTGATTTTAATAGATCGTTTGGGTCCTGTTATTTTGTCCGCGTTGTGAATGAAAGGACAAGTGTTACATCGTGTGCGTGTGCATTTGAAAGTTCCCGGTACATCGTCAGATTTCAGTGCGCTCGTAACTAGAAAGTTGCCAATGTTTTTGTCACGTTTGAATGAAATTAGTGGGGGTTGTGAAAAAATTCTGCCAGTTTCGGGGTCGTTTTGGAGTAATTTGAAATTTTTTAATTTTTTTTTAAATTTTTTATACGGAGTCATGGCTCATGTACGACAACCTGACTGACGTCATAAAACCTAATACAGCCTAATACAATACAATACAACCAAACACTACCTAACACAATACATCACAATACGTCGTCGTACACGAGCCATGACCCAATACGCTTTCTTATTTCATGCTCAGTCGACAATGAAGCACATTCCGGAACTTGTATTCGCCTTGCTTTTTCCACTTAGTTTCTGCAGGATGTTAGGATACGGGGTTTTCTATCGTTCCTTTACTATTTTATTTGGAAGAGCACGAAAGGGTTGCCCGCATATTGTAAACGAAGTAATTTTGTGTGATTGTCCACCAGATTGCTTGAATTTGGATGATCCATCAGGAGATATTTTTGGCTTTACTCCAAGCTGACCCAAGCGCGCGTATTTCTCCAATTACACATTCGTTTTGTGATAATTGCAAAGATTAGCTAATTAGATTTTTTTTTTATAATTTGTGTTAAATGCCGATTTTGTTTTACCAATAGTCAGAATAGTCGATTTTTCAGTGAAAGCGTTTCGTAATAATTTTCATGAATAGCTATTAGCTTTTGCTAGTTTAGTTAAAAATGTTTAATCTCCATGTGTACACAATTAGGTAGCAGATTATGTCCGATCAGGTGTTCGGAAGATTTAAGGTGGAGGCTCGAGACTGAAAGATACGAACTACAAGTATGCTAAGCACATGTACACGACGTCATAGCCACAAGTTGATGAGCTTGGTCGTTTCCCTATTTTGATGCAAATCGTGCTGACATCATGACCTCGTGCACGAACATTGCATTTTTCCAGTCATGCTGCAACTCTTTAATTGGCTCTTCGATTTGCCACAAGTAAATAGCGAGTAATGAACTAATGAATTTGAGCGTAAAATTACGAACGATATTTCAATTAAAATGGCTCACTGAACTTCTTTCTGTGTTTACTGGTGTATTAAGTGGTTTTTGGGTCGATTCAAAGCGATTCCAACGAGTTTTAGTTCCACTCATTTCTTCCTCCCTATTAAAAGAGAGACTTTTAGACTTTCTTAGACACTTTTAGGGAGGAAGAAATGAGTGGAACTAAAACTCGCTGGAATCGCTTTGAATCGACCCCAAAACCACTCAATACACCAGTAAACACACAAAGAAGTTCAGTGAGCCATTTTAATTGAAATATCGTTCGTAATTTTACGCTCAAATTCGAAGTTTTTTTTGGAGTTTTTGTGACTACTGCGCCTGCGCAGCAGTCACTATCGTGTTGGGATGGACCATTTTAGTTGGGGGAGGGGGGCAATTACCAAAAAAAAAATTCCTCCAGAAATTTAAGAGAGAAAAACATCGTGCTCAGTACACGTGTCTTCAAGCATCGTATCTTTGGCATTTGAGATGAGTTGATGATTTTACAACATTTACTTCTCCCAGCTTTCATATTTTGTTTCTAACTGAGATCACATGAAAGGTTGCGTGAATATTTTCCAGCCGTTTAGGTCGATATTTACGGCGAATTTCTATGGTGTTCCTAGCTCTTTTTTAACTTGTTTTGAATTTGTAAATATAGAATCAAATCAATTTCAAAATTATTCAAACTCTTGAACAAGAAAGATACTTTTTTGGGGGGAAAAACGTTGCGTGACCTCTTTGACCTGTTTGTTTATGCTATTAATGAAACGTGATGCCTTGAAGCTCCGCATGATTTTACGCATAACAAATTATAACTCAATGCAGTTTCATTCTTTTCTTCGTCGCTTTCGTATAAACAGAAAAGGAAAATCGTCCTTCAATAAAGTTTCTATTCTATTCTATAAACAACAAATTTTATCGCCTTTTAGTTATTTAAAATGATTGCTTTATGGCATTTAATAATATGATGTCCGTTTGCAGTCTAGACCAGTCTAGTTTTAGTTTCTGTTTAATATCTCAAGTTTGCCTTTGCGATTAATGGGAAATAATTTTCTTGAGCCCTGTTAATTTTACAACATTTACTTCTCACATCTTTCATACTTTGTTTCTAACCGCTCAAAGGTAGTTTTAGCTTTTTGGTCGGTATTTACATAAAAGCCTGGTATGAGGAAAACTGACTAAAATCTTGAGTCTTCGGAAGTTAATCACCAAGATTCATCATTATTTTTAAACTTATCCACAGAACCCTATTTATAGGACAATTCTACCTTTCGCATTTTTCACCTTTATACTGACATCATAGACGGTCGTCACGTGCGGCTGTTGGGCGACTATTTTTAGTTCGTAGTTGCTATAGCAACTACGAAGTTTAGAGGGCGCCTCGAGAGAGCGGTCGGCTGTTCATGTAAGCGAAATAGTATATCTTGAGCCCAACGTGTCTTTGTATTGTTGTCTGTTGGACACAATATTTTAGCTTACTTGAACAAGCTATCATCGTCACTTCCGCCGTATGCGTAAAGTTCCGGTGTATGCGTAAACTTTTTTTTGAGCGTGAAGTGGTGTACGTTTGAGGCAGGTTTTTGAGAAGTTTTCTCAAAGTTTGGAGCTGTTTCTTCGGTAAAGAACTTTCAAACTGTCACGACAGAATATTATTTCTCAGCCTTGTTGGAAAGCAAACATGATTATTGCCTCGCTATTTCTTCGAGGACTGCTTTTGGTAAAAATTTATCCCGAAATTTATACGGCAACAAAGCAGGGAATTGATGGCTGATCACTGTAACACTGTAGTACGTGACTGTGGATACAAGATATGATGAGACATTCCGACGTGTGATAAAAGAGCTAAAGGAAAATTTCTTTGTGGACCTTGCTGCAATTGAAGGCAAAGAATTTTCGTTTTGATGTGTTTTTCGAAACATTCAACTACTTTTTGGTCTGACAATCCCCCAATTAAATTGCCAGACTGCGTGTCGCCAAATGCTTATTGTCTTCTTTTATATAAACATCTGACGACACGCAGTCTGGCGAACAGAAAAGATGATTTTGAGATTGTTTCTGTTTATTACATGTAATAAACAAAAATCCACTGTGATGTCCACTGCAGTTTGCTCCCGATTTCTCAACTCAACAACAGTAACAGCGAAGACAAAATAGCACTACTTTCTGAGAAACAACTGCGAACTATCCGTACGGATCCGCTCGTTTCCTTGTGTGACGGTTTGCCAAATTTATGAACCAAACAGTAAGGGACGGACCATTTAATTTTTGTGGGGGGAGGGGCAGGGGGGGGGGGGGATGGGGTTGGGCAATTCCCCAAAAAAAATCGTGCACAAGAAAGCACGTGAAAATAAATTCAAACATTCTTGCAAATAGTGATGCTGGAAAAAAAAATTCATACTTAGAAGAAATTGCCCACCCCCCTCCCCCCCCCCCCCCCCCCCCCCCCCCCCCCCCCCCGACAAAAATTAAATGGTCCGTCCCTAAGTGTCGTCGTAACATGGTTTGTCACAAAACACGGTAAATGAATTAACGCATCACCTGACTTCTAGTTTGTAGCCATCTTGAATTTCAGTCAGAGTTTTCTGAGCAAAAGCAATCGTGAGCGGACAGCTTTACTTACGGCCGCCTTGACAAAACTGTTGTGATCTCATTTCTCGTAACAGCTGCTTTTAAGATTCCCTATTTTAGAGATTCCCCATTTTAGGGATTCCCTATTTTAGAGATTCCTCATTTTAGAGATTCCCTATTTTAGAGATTCCCTATTTTAGAGATTCCCCATTTTAGAGATTCCCTATTTTAGAGATTCCCTATTTTAGAGATTCCCTATTTTAGAGATTCCCTATTTTAGAGATTCCCTATTTTAGAGATTCCCTATTTTAGAGATTCCCCGTTCCCCGTTCCCCGTTCCCCGTTCCTCCTATTCCCCGTTCCCCGTTCCCCGTTCCCCGTTCCCCGTTCCCCGTTCCCCGTTCCCCGTTCCCCGTTCCCCGTTCCCCGTTCCCCGTTCCCCGTTCCCCGTTCCCCGTTCCCCGTTCCCCGTTCCCCGTTCCCCGTTCCCCGTTCCCCGTTCCCCGTTCCCCGTTCCCCGTTCCCCGTTCCCCGTTCCCCGTTCCCCGTTCCCCGTTCCCCGTTCCCCGTTCCCCGTTCCCCGTTCCCCGTTCCCCGTTCCCCGTTCCCCGTTCCCCGTTCCCCGTTCCCCCGATTCCCCGTTCCCTATTTTAGACATAGCCTTAAAAATATTGCGACTGCGTTGACAGAAAGTTTGTTTCAGTACAAACAGTAACGATATGTCTTTTCATTTCTGGGAAAAAAAATTGCCGATTGCAAGGCTGTGTTTGCTCTTTAAAGGATGGATACCCTCTAAATGTGTACGTGCTCAAACGGTCGAATGCACTCACCTCGATAAATGGTGGGTCAAAATTGACATTGGCCATAAAAAGAAAAAGAAAAGCTATGAAGTAGTCTACCGTTTTGAACGTTTGTATCAATTATTGTGCGGGACTTATGTGTTACAAATTGTCATCGAATAGGCGATCTCTTTTTTTGGTTAGTTTTCGTCAATTTTCATTCCACTGCGCCTTCAAGTTGTTCAACCCTTTCAAATTTGTAGTCTAATGTGGAACTATTGAGTGTGACCATTCAATTTGTCGTGAAAATTATCAGGCCCCTAAGGATAAATAAATGAATCGTGTGCCAAATTAAAACATCTGGTGGCGTCTGAATTTGCGTCACCGTTTGTATGGAATGCACTCGGGGTTGAAGGCCAACTTCGTAGCTTTCCGGTGGAGTGGATTTGTAGCAAGTAAGACCCCCGCTGAAATATTTTCCGGTCTTTAGAAAATGACACAAGCTTTAGAAGTTGCAAGTGGGACAAGAATAATGAAATCACATAGCAAACTGTGTTAAAACTATTTCAATGAGTCAGCATTCGTGTTTCTAAATTTTCGCTTTCCAAGGTTGCACTTCGTGAAAGAGGGCTTATATTTGTTGACTGATCGTTTCG
Organism: Dendrophyllia cribrosa; assembly: GCA_024195265.1. NCBI lineage: Eukaryota > Metazoa > Cnidaria > Anthozoa > Scleractinia > Dendrophylliidae > Dendrophyllia > Dendrophyllia cribrosa. The sequence goes on along the minus strand of JAJLRJ010000005.1, from coordinate 24,077,905 downwards.
AGTGTTGGAGGAATGAGTGCCCGATCTGGAACTGATTGAAGCGGAAAAATCTGCTTGGGGGTGGACCATTTTACTTTTTGAGGGGAGGGGGAGGAGGGGTCGGGCAAGTACCCAAAAAAATTCCTGCACGGCAAAAGTAGAGAAAACTATATTCGTACACAGCGAGGCAAAGAAAAGAGTATGGAACAATCACGAAAAAAAAAAAAAAAAAAAAAAAAGAGTTCCTCCCTTAGACACTTCAGTAACAACAATACATATCTGCGGTTGCTAACAGGTTTGAGAAGTTTACACTTGTAATTAATCTTTCTTTACAAACGCGGATTGCGCGTTCGTGCCACAGATTTAAAATATATATATATATTTTTTGTTCTCTCTACGATATTGGGAAAAGGAGGATTTTGTGATGAAGCAGGTAATATCACGTATGAGATAATTAATCTGTACAACGGCAAATATTCAAAGATCAGCCGATTGGTTATTGTTTCTTGTCTAAATATAGCTTACAATCTAGATTTGATATTTATTTCATGGGCATCTCTTTTCACGCGAGCTCAAGCCTTGTAAATCAACTCTTAGCCATTAAGCATTTGCGTTGCCTTTGTTGTGTTAAAATCGCTTCGCCTTGCTTTTTTGTCTCCGCCCGGCCCAGAGGCCAAAACCCGAGGAGGCAGGATAGTAGTCCCCACGTGTACATAGTTTTTTTTTTATATATATATATATGGAGCTAAAGAACAAATAGAGAAATAAAAATAATAATAATTATATTGGTACAGTATGCGAAACGATCCCATCCCGCAAGGTGGTTCGGGGAATTTTTTTACCAGGGCCGCAAGGTAGTATCGGATAATTTTTGCAGTCTCGAGGTCGGTTCTCTTCGGAGCTCAAACAAACAACCAAAGGTGTCTTGCTCGCGTGCGGAAAATTTGCAATTAAAGGGTGAGTATCTTGCATTACAATGATTTCTTTGAATACAAAGGTCATTTAACAGTTCTGGATAGAATTTTTCGTTACAAAACTTGATTTGTCAGACACAAATCAGCAACATGGTATACAGTCTCGATCCAAAACTCTGCTGGACGTAAACAGATCAGAATCTCAAGTAAAAAAAAAAAAAACAGTCAAAAGGATCAGCATCTTTTCAACAAACGTCATTGTTCAGTATAAATAAACCCAGACCGTCATTATTTATCTCAATAACTGAGTTTTGGGAAATATTTCCGCATAACCCCAAACAATAATTACGCATACCGTTCTCAAAAACTGAAAGAAAAGCCAAAAAGATAGAACTCCTAAAGCAAAATAATAACGTATACATACACAATTAGTATGTGGGGTTATATGGAAATCTTACCGGGTTTTGTTCCATTTTGATTAAAATTCCAGATCAGAACCTGCTAGAAAGTACCACCACTGTTTACTTTGATCTGAATAGCCGAGTTTTGTTCTATTCAAGGCTGAGATCACTAGCCGAACCACAAGGTCTTCGATTCAATTTCATGGTAACATCTGTTCAAATGAACACACAAAAAATAGTTTTCCAGTACTGGGTTCACTTATTCTTTGATTTAAATAACTGAGATTAGTTCTAATCGTGTTATTTGTAGGACTCGACATCACATCTCAGAAATCATTGAACATAGCAGGATGATATCAAATGTCATTCTCAGAACGCGTTTGACAGAGACTTTTTTAAGGCGGTGGCTAAGGTCATTACAGTAAATAGATATAAAAGCGGAGGCAGCTATATTGAGAACTTCTACTAGTAGTTTAACTTAGTTTCTACGGGATGTTAGGATGCAGAGGTTTTCTTTCGTTCCTTTACTATTTTTATTTGGAAGAGCACGAAATGGATGCCCGCATATTGTAAGGTAATTTTGTGTGATTGTCCACCAGATTGTTTGCATGATCCATCAAGTGGTATTTTTGGCTTTACTCCAAGATGATCCAAGCGCGCATATTTCTGCACAATTACACATTCGTTTCGTGATAATTGCAAAGATTAGCTAATTTTTATGATTTGCGGTAAACACATTTTTTTATCAATAGTCGATTTTTAAGTAAAAGCCTAAAAGCGTTTCGGAATAATTTTCATGAATAACTTATTAGATTTTGCTAGTTTTGTCAAATACGTTTAATACACTATGTCAACACAGTTTGGTAGCATTTGTTTTTCAATCACGTGTTTGGAAGATTTAAGTTCGACTCGATACTAAGGGCTAGGAACTACGAATGTGCCAAGGTCATGTACGCGACGTGATAGCCACCATGTTCCTGTTTGTAACTTGATGAGCTTAGTGCTTTTTTTGATTGATGCTTAATAGTCTGGAAGAGATCGCGCGAGCTATAGGACTCAACATCACATCTCAGAATATAATAAATCATTGAACATATCAGGATGATATCAAATGCCATTCTTAGAACGCGTTTGAAATACGTTTTTTTTCAAGGCTGTGGTTAAGTCCATCGTCTAAATACAGTTATATAAAAGCGGGGGCAGCAAAAGTGAGCTGAGAACTGTTACTAGTTCAATTTTATAGTTAGTTTTTATGGGATGTTAGGAGGCGGGGTTTTCTATCGTTCCCTTACTATTCGTTTAAGGAAGAGCACGAAATGGTTGCCCGCATAGTGTAAAGTTATTTTTTGTGATTATCCAACAGATTGTTTGGATGATCCATCATGGGATTCTTTTGGCTTTACTCGAAGCTGATCCAAGCGCGCATATTTCGACACAATTACACATTCGTTTCGTAATAATTGCAAAGATTCGCTGGTTAGAATTTTTATATGATTTGCGTTAAATACATTTTTTTTTTTATCAATAGTCGATTTTTCAGTGAAAGCGTTTCGCAATAATTTTCATAAATAACTATTAGATTTTGCCACCATGTTCCTGTTTGTAACTTGATGAGCTTAGTCATTTCCATATTTTGATTGATGCTTAACAGTCTCAAAGAGATCGCGCTAGCAGCATGACCTCGTGCACGAACACAACCTCGTTCCCAGGGTATGGATGTTACTAAAACGAGGAATGGGGAATGGGGAATGGGGAATGGGAAATTGAAATGGGAAATTCAAAATGGGAAATTGAATTTTTTTTTTAGATTACTAAATTGTTTATAATGCGGAATAAATTTTTTCAGCGGCGATTATCGATATCCACGCTTTATTTAAAACGTTATGTGCCAAAATAAAAGGAAAGGAATAAATTGATGATAACAGGAGAAGTGACCTTGCCATCTTGTTTCGTTATTTCACTGCCTGAAGCTAAGGCAGTATTATACGAAAAGAATTTCATAGATATTGTACATCTAGTTTTCAGAGGTGGCGATAATTTTGGTTAACACCAAAAATCGGGGCCTTGGTCGGGCGTTCGGTCACACTCTGAGGACGAGATTGAAATATTGTGAGTATCAGCAGAGGTAGAGAAGGCCAAAACGGTCCGTGCACGGTTCGTCCACTCAATATTTTTTATTTCTATTTTATATTCAACAACGGAAAAAGCCAATCCACAGTCTTATTTTCAGTTTTTTATTTGAAATTCTGCCATTACAAAACCCGATTTTACCTAAAACACATCGTTTTATTCAAGTTCAAATTAAAACCACTTAACCTAATTTATGTACATAAGAAAAACGTCAAAATCTCCCAAAATTGCTAAAATTTAAGAAATAATCGTCCCTTTACTTGTAAACTAAGATCAAAAAGCAAAACACAAAATCAAAGTCCGTTTTCTCGTTTTTTTGTTTTATGTCCAAACTTGAACAAAAAAACGAAAAGCGAACATTAACTTCCGTTTTATCGTTTTTCGTTTTATGTCCAAACTTAAACAAAAAAACGAAAAACGAAAATCAACTTCCGTTTTGTCGTTTTTCGTTTTATGTCCAAACTTCTGAAACGAAAAAACAAAAAAACGAAAATCAACTTCCGTTTTGTCGTTTTTCGTTTTATGTCCGTACTTAAACAAAAAAACGAAAAACGAACATCAACTTCCGTTTTATCGTTTTTCGTTTTATGTACAAACTTAAACAAAAAAACGAAAAACGAAAATCAACTTCCGTTTTGTCGTTTTTCGTTTTATGTCCAAACTTAAAAGAAAAAAAAACGAAAAACGAAAATCAACTTCCGTCATATCGTTTTTCGTTTTTTTCGTTTTATGTGCAAACTGTAACGGAATTCTATTTTAAACTTGACGTTTTCGTTTGCTTATAGTCATAGAGTGTGAGAGGGAGGCGGGGGGGGGGGGGGGGGGGGGGGGGGTGTAAGCATTTGTGACGTGCAGCACCGGAAATGGGGAGGCCAGTGTATTTCTTGCCGGCAATTTTGGAACTCGTGGAGAACCAAATACGCTTCGTATCTGACCGAGGATTGGCCAAACTAGCAATTTGATTGGCATTTTGGTTTCTTCAGGTGAGAAGAACAGAACGGTGTCCATCCTGTTTAGTTCCCGCTAACATGGCCGAGTTAGACCGAGCTTTCATCCTCTGGCGCGAACAACAAAGAGTCGCCTTTCAACGATGAAGATGTCACAGCAGACTGCGTATCAGCAGTGTTTAGGGTGAGTAAACCATTTTGATATTGTCACAGCATCTCCCAAAATGTTGTCGATGAAAAGAAGGACAGGCAGTTTAACTTGTCACGTAGGAAATTTACGTTTTCGGTGTTACTTGAAAGAGGGGAATTTTAAATTGAATTTTATGTTAAGCGGGATTTCCTTATAAAATCCTGCTTTAGTACAACATTGAATTACCACATTTATTTAGCCGTAGGTAATACGCGAATTGAAAAGGGGCGGCATGCATTGTATGGATCTTGGCTGAGAAGATTTTTCAAGCAAATTTTCAGTTGCAGTCACTGTCAAAATAGAACTACCTCAATGTATTTCAGTCGATATAACAGGCGTACATTTCCAACGAAGCAGAAAAATAAATAAATACCCGTTTAATTTTTCCTACTTGACATCGCGTGGCGTAGTTTTAGTCTTCAGTCGCGCAGTGTTCCGATTCCTTACTTTACCTTTTTATGCCAAAATTTAGACTATTAGATAGCGTGACCTGATTGTATAACGCACGCTGTGGTCTAAACTGAGTATAGTGCGACACATCGCGCTTCGTTGTCAAGCACATTCACAGGCTTAGCCAATCTATAAACAGGATAGATGAGAGTGAAAGCGGCCCGTTGAAACAAAGTAGTCGCGATTTTAAATTTTCCATACAGTATCATGCACTTTTGTATTCATATATTTTTACACATTTTTAAGAATTTCGCCAAGGCGATTTTTTGACAATGTCGCATCGCCACGTGAAGAAAATCGTGTTTTATATGTGCACGTACAATCTCAATTTGACATTGAATTTGAGCCAATCAGAACAAACGGTTCTTACGGGAAGTTTTTGAAACGTCACTGTTTATAATTTTTTAGTTGCAGCATAAATTTAATTTGTCTCCCTTTATTGATGTATTTGTTTTTTTTTTTTTCTCGACTGAAATACATTGAGGTAGTTCTATTTTAATTTGACAGTGACTGGAACTGAAAATTTGCTTGAAAAATCTTCTCAGCCAAGATCCATACAATGCATGCCGTCCCTTTTCAATTCGTGTATTACCTACGGCTAAATAAATGTGGTAATTCAATGTTGTACTAAAGCAGGATTTTATAAGGAAATCCCGCTTAACGTAAAACTCCCCTCTTTCAAGTAACACGGAAAACATAAATTTCCTACGTCACAAGTTAAACTGCCTGTCCTTCTTTTCATCGACAACATTTTGGGAGATGCTGTGACAATATCAAAATGGTTTACTCACCTTAAACACTGCTGATACGCAGTCTGCTGTGACATCTTCATCGTTGAAAGGCGACTCTTTGTTGTTCGCGCCAGAGGATGAAAGTTCGGTGTAACTCGTCCATGTTAGCGGGAACTAAACAGGATGGACACCGTTCTGTTCTTCTCACCTGAAGAAACCAAAATGCCAATCAAATTGCTAGTTTGGCCAATCCTCGGTCAGATACGAAGCGTATTTGGTTCTCCACGAATTCCAAAATTGCCGGCAAGAAATACACTGGCCTCCCCATTTCCGGTGCTGCACGTCACAAATGCTTACACCCATACCCCACCCCACCCCGCCTCCCTCCCACACTCTATGACTATAAGCAAACGAAAACGTCAAGTTTAAAATAGAATTTCGTTATAGTTTGGACATAAAACGAAAAACGACAAAACGGAAGTTGATTTTCGTTTTTCGTTTTTTTGTTTTAGTTTGTACATAAAACGAAAAACGATAAAACGGAAGTTGATGTTCGTTTTTCGTTTTTTCGTTTAAGTACGGACATAAAACGAAAAACGACAAAACGGAAGTTGATTTTCGTTTTTTTGTTTTTTCGTTTAAGTTTGGACATAAAACGAAAAACGACAAAACGGAAGTGGATTTTCGTTTTTCGTTTTTTTGTTTAAGTTTGGACATAAAACGAAAAACGATAAAACGGAAGTTGATGTTCGTTTTTCGTTTTTTTGTTCAAGTTTGGACATAAAACAAAAAACGAGAAAACGGACTTTGATTTTGTGTTTTGCTTTTTGATCTTAGTTTACAAGTAAAGGGGCGATTATTTCTTAAATTTTAGAAATTTTGGGAGATTTTGACGTTTTTCTTATGTACATAAATCAGGTTAAGTGGTTTTAATTTGAACTTTAATAAAACGATGTGTTTTAGGTAAAATCGGGTTCTGTAATGGCAGAATTTCAAATAAAAAACTGAAAATAAGACTGTGGATAAGCTTTTTCCGTTGTTGAATATAGAATAGAAATAAAAAATATTGAGTGGACGAACCGTGCACGGACCCAAAACCCATGAAGTTCATGAAATTGCATCACGCGCAACCAATGTTTATGCAAATTTACACTTAAAACCTGTCAAATTCATTATCTGCTTGGCGCTTCTGCTGGTTGTGAAAGTAATATGATTTTTTAATATGATTTTTCAGTTTCGCTGCAGCCACTAGCTTGGCAAGTGAGGCAAGTACATTGTGTCTGATTACAGTTTCTCTACCAACCAAAACTTTATTATTTACGAAAAATAGAATGACAGTTTTTTGAAATGGGTAGCCAAATTTGGGCTCCTTCGTCGTTCGGAGTTGAGCAATTTAATCAAAGTTAACGACAGAATTGATAATTCTGGAGAAGAAAAACAAATTTAGGCCTTTAAATCAAATATACCTGAATATACTCTTTCATTATTTTTGTGGTAATAAAGTTTCCTAATTTAAATAATGTCAAAAGTAATTTGAAACCTTTCAGTAACACAACGTGACCATTTCATAAAACATCTCGCAATCAGACACAACGAAATTATATTCAAGTTTTATTCCTCTACATCCGTAACACAGAAAATAAAATTAATTAAATGAAAAAGTGATCGTTTTAATGTTATTTTCGCCCGAGAAACATTCACGTACTAGCGCAAGCGAAACTCATGATGACTGGTTTCTCAGAAATAGTACAGCATGGCTAGTAGTCCTTTCGGTGGAAATCTTCAAATCTTTTCTTTTTCAGCAACGCGATTGTTTGACAGCGAGAAATGGATCACAAGACACGTGCAGTTTACATCTTATAATGGTGGTGAATTTTTCGCAGCTGAAGTTTCTGTTGGCTGTTCTGTCCCTCTTCAACCTGACGAAATAAAAATTCATGAAAGGCAAACAATCGAAAAAAGAGAAATTCATTTGAACACGGTATTTGAATTTTATAGTTTCGAATTCCGCTTCAAAAGCGCAAGTGCTGTGCCGAGAGTGAGCGAAACGATCACGCTTCGTTCGTTGTATTACAACAAAAAAAAAACATTTCAGTAACTGCGACAAAGGACTGAGATTGAACTTACCGAGAGCTGAGGAGAAACGTCCCAGTGTATGTCTACGTTCTTCTTGGAGACTGAGCACATGGTAGGCTATCATAACGGTAAAAACGGCAAACTGCTCCTTTCACTTGTCTCTATCTCTTCTTCTTCTTGCCGTAAGGATCAGTTTGCCGTTTTTACCTTTACTATTTCAAGATTTTTACTGATACAGATCTACGATAGATCCGGGACTCTTCATTGGTTTGTCGCTGTGGTTTTGCCGTTATTATAGTTTTTGGGCTATCATAATGCCATTTAACTTATCATAATGGTGATTTTATGTAGAAGGGGGTGTCATAATTGCAATTTTGTGTTGCAATTTCATGAACTTCCCGCAAGTTGTTCTTCTCTACCTCTGCTGATACTCACAATATTTCAATCTCGTCCTCAGAGTGTGACCGAACGCCCGACCAAGGCCCCGATTTTTGGTGTTAACCAAAATTATCGCCACCTCTGAAAACTAGATGTACAATATCTATGAAATTCTTTTCGTATAATACTGGCTTAGCTTCAGGCAGTGAAATAACGAAACAAGATCGATGGCAAGGTCACTTCTCCTGTTATCATCAATTTATTCCTTTCCTTTTATTTTGGCGCAGAACGTTTCAAATAAAGCGTGGATATCGATAATTGCCGCTGAAAAAAAATTATTCCGCATTATAAATAATTATTAATCTAAAAAAAAATTCAATTTCCCATTTTGAATTTCCCATTTCAATTCCCCATTCCCCATTCCCCATTCCCCATTCCCCATTCCCCATTCCCCATTCCCCATTCCCCATTCCCCATTCCCCATTCCCCATTCCTCGTTTTAATAACATCCCCAGGGTATTCTTCTTCCCGACCCTCTGGAGCGAGATAGAAGGTTCTATTTCTCGCTGTGCCATGTCTGCCGGAAAAGTTGATGTAATGCCATTTTTCCACAGTGTAATTATTTTTGAAAAGGAAAACAGTTTTTTTTGACATTTATTATTTATTTAGATTAGCAATTCAAAACTTTTCTACGACCAATGAACTGGAACGTAACAAAATGAGCTAGTACATAATACTTAATTTGACATTTCGCACCTAGAACTCTTATGAATACATTATACTGTGAGCTGCCACATCTTGTCGACCATAAGTCCCTGGAACATCGTAACTTCGTACAATGCCCAATTCTTTTTTTATAAACGCATGTTTTATAAGGGACCTAATTACTCGTGCCGGTACGGCAACGAGTCAAGGATTGGCCTGCGTTTTTCTCCTTTTCCTCTGTGTTTTCGTATCTGCTTTTGTGCATTGCATTAGATCTGGGTACGAGGATACGCACGCATGCACTGCAAGAAATTTTGAGCCCACGGTACTTGGGATTCGGTGTAATCGGCGTCATTTTGCAAGCCTGAAGCGAAACAAATTTGAGTTTTATTGTTTGTTGCTGTTTCAGTCGTGACGGATATGGTAACAAGGTAAAATTTGCCCACCGTTTTTCTTTTTATCCTTTTTTTTTTCGTCTGTTATTTGTGCATCGCATTAGTTCTGGGTACGAGAATACGCACGCATGCAAGCAGAAGCGAAACCAATTTTGATTTTATTTGCCTGTTGTTGTGTTACGTAAGTGTTCCCCGCGAGTAACGTACATTACCGGTACGAGTATAGACTACGGGTAGCCTCTTGTTATATCAGGTAATTATTTTCATTCCGTATTAAAACATTGAGAATGACCTTAAAGGATTTTGTAAGCTTAACCAGCCTACACTGTAACTGTTGTTCAAGGTATTTACACAGATCCTGCCAATATATTACTTCACGTTTGTGGAACAATCTACCTGACTATGTTAGAAAAGCCTCCTTCCTCAACACTTTTTTTAAAGCAAATCTTAACAAAGTAAACTTGACCACCGGGGTCAACTGTTGCTGCCCTATTTATAGAGTCGACCAGTTATGACAATTATTTAACCCTACAGTCGAACTTGTATTAAGAGGACACCCTCGGGACTCTTGCTAGTGTGGCGCTTAACAGAAGGGTCCGCTAAATACTGGTTCGTTTACAGTGAACATGAGAAGAAAATGTAAGGACCCAAGCAGCTGGTGTCCGCGTTATACATGTTTCACTGTATTCTGCTTGGGGGGGGGGGGGGGGGGGGGGGGGGGGGGGGAAGTGCCCGCGCTAACTTTCAACATTCATAACTTCCTTAAAGTGCCCATGCGATCAAATTTTTGATTTTCATACTTATACCTTTTCGTGTACAATTAGACTTTCTTACTCATCTTGCCAAATTTCAATTCGTTTCGAACATCAGAAGTCGTTTTTTTGTAGCATTTATTTCCGAGAATTTACGGCTGTCATTTATTTGTAATTTATAATAACAATGAGTATTGAAAATCACGCGAAAAGCAACAAAAACTTTGGACTTGTTCTTCGTGAAATTTTCTATGCTGATTGTTATTATAATTTCAACCCGTGATGTATGTTTGAGTCTTTGACGTCACTTTCTCCCATTCGCAACCAAGCCTTGGAACAAGGTTGATTAATGGCGGCCGTAAATTCTCGGAAATAAATGTTAAAATAAAACGACTTCTGATGTTCGTAATGGATTGAAATTTGGCAAGATGAGTAAGAAAGTCTAATAGTACACAAAAAATGTAAAATCAAAAATTTCATCATAGGGCACTTTAGTATGTATTCAAACGCCATCAAACTTTGTGACTTTTCCTAAATTTATGTGGCAACAATTTCATATGACATTTTATTGATCATTTAGCGTTTTTTTTGGTTGATTTTGATTAATTTTGTGTCAATTTGGACGTTTTTTAAGGGGTTTTTAAAAAATTCAGAAATCCAAGATGGCGGATCCATGATGGGGGCCGTATAACTAATTTCCTGATAACTAAGTCATATGACGTCATCGTTCCTCTGTGCCCGCATAAAACCTCTAAGTTTCGTTGTCATAGCTTTAATAGTCTTGAAGTTACGATTAATGTGTCTCCCAGGCTCAGGAACTATAAAAAACAGGCAAAATGGGATTAAGTTTATTCAATTATAATAATATTTAGTATTATGTTAATAGTATTAGTTTACCTTAAGATTTTTTATATGTTAGATTTTCATGTATAGTTAATTTTCTAAGTTTTATTTTGTAATATGCACGTTCCCGTTGAAACGAGTCTTAACTCAACCGTGTAATGTGGGTAGATAAACTACTACTACTACTACTACTACTACTACTACTACTACTACTACTACTACTACTACTACTACTACTACTACTACTACTACTACTACTACTACTACTACTGTCGCTGTCACATACAAGGCCATCCACCCCTTAAGGTTTCTCTCCGACTTTTCAAGAGCTTTTTACGTTAGCACATATTCAGTAGCAATTTGTTTATTCTTTTGACGCATTTTGATAAAGTTTGGCGATCATCAGTTCCTGTGGTAACGAGATATTACGCCATACGTAGCATGAGGTCGAGCCATTTTTAAATGAAAAAGCTTGTTTTTCGATAAAACGCTACTGTATCATATTTTACAACTCTAGCAACACATTTTTAATTTTCGCAGTTGAATTTTTTAGTAAAATCCATGATGGTTGCCTTTTTCGATGACAGCACGGACCCCCAGCAGCACCATAACCCATACTATTTACCTTATCTTGTAGTGCAAATTATTTCCGATATATTATTGTAACACCGCAAAAACCCAGGGGATTGGTTGCAACCACCCTACCCCCCCCCCCCCCCCCCTCCTCCCCCTGTACCACGGTGGGGGTATAACTTTGCGTGTATGTCCGAGGGTTAAGCATATTAAAAAAAAAATCATTTATTTCTGTCGTTTTTATTTGCTACAGTTGTAAAACAATCGAAGATGAAGGCCATTTACTTCGCTGCCCTTTTGCTTATCAGTTGTTCCTTGGTCAAAGCCGGAGATTGGACTTGTTCAGGCGAGTGCTTGTTAACCCATTTCTGTACAATAACTCCAAAGCTAAAATTAGCTTCAGGGTTTTTTTCTTTTAAATAAATTATATCCTAAAACAGAAACAGTACCATCGAAAGCACTTCTTAATGGGGCTTACATTTCAATGGTCACACCGCAGGATTTTGTCCAGGAAAGCAGGGGCTATTTCACGGCAATATTGTCGCCTTTTAGTCAAAAAGATGTAAAAACTGTACTGAGAACAATGACTAAATACTTTCGTCCTTACAAGAAATGTTTCTAGACAACGGAGATAACACAGGACTAAATAATGAATTTACTAATCTTTAAGAGAAAATTAAATTTTACTTAAAGGTATCGAAAATCTTTAAGTTGAGACGTAAATACTCTTAAATGTATTAAAGTAAGTGAGTATCTTTAATATGTGTTTAAGAACCTTTACGTTATCTTTAATTCAACTTTTCAACAACTTAAAGACCCTTAAAGGCAACTTAAATTGTTCATTACTAGCTTTAAGTGTTGTCAAGTAAAGGCTTATTTAAGTAATTTACGGTGCACTTAAAGATAGTCGAAATTGTTCTTTAAGTTTTCTTTAATGAACCTTTACTTGCACTTAAAGTCGTTATTTCGTCCTGTGTAAGGCCTACTATCAAGCCAAGGGCAAATATATTTACTTAAAAAAAACCGGAGGTTTACATTGGTTTTAAATATTCATTTTGGCTTTTTTTGAGTAACATACGAAAATAGGTGCCTGGAACTAATGTTCCTAAAACTCGCTGGAATCGCTATAATACGAACATTACGAGCTTGAGTTTAATATGCTTATATAGCTGTCATCTGTTTAGATTATCCGATGAAGCAATCTGGAAGGATGATGGTGGTGAGTTGAACAGCAACAAGCACTTATAATCAAGCACCTTTATCGATCACTATAATTTTCTTTTTCATTTCACTTTTCCTCCATAGATTCACATACAAGATAGATAGTATATTATCATGAATGGCGAAAATGAATCGCTTGCCAGGAAATGACTGGAATATTGATCTAACTCTTATTATACGTCATGCACTTTACAAAACATCAGTTTACATCAACGAAGATAAACAATAATTCGCCACTCCATAATCTATGGGGGCTAAGCACCAGCTTTCAGCACTAAGCTTCTGGGATCATTTGGGTAACCAGCATTAGTTACGATAGGTTAATAGTTTCTAAAGGCAACCATTAACCAGTCATAGCTCATATTGGTTACCCAAACGGTCCCAGAAATATCAGCGTCAAAAGCTAGTGCTCTGCAGTCTCCCCATAGTTTCTGGAGTGGCATATTTTATTTAGTATAGTAAAAATATCCTTCTGGAAAAGTTACTGTTTAAGTAAAGTTTCTTCATTTACCTTTATTTGTTGTAATTTACTTTAATTTTTTTTTTTTTATGTTTAAACGGGTCGGAAGCAAGGCGTAATAACTGTTTTAGTTAAATTAAATTTACTTTGTTCGAAGTTCGGGAGCTGGGCTAAGTGAAATTTTGGCAGGTCAGAAATATTTTGTTTCAAGTCAAGGATTTTCAAACATTTATAGTACTTGAATTGATAACCACAAGGTGGAAAACACGTATGAATTGATAAAGTCCTTTAAGAGTATTTCTTTGTCTGTTTGAATTAATATGTTGTTGTTTTTGTCGCTATTTGTTGAACATTATTTTTTTGGACGGTTTAGAGAACAAACTAATTAAGTTTTAGTGAGTAGTACATGTATAATATTTTTTGTCACTTTAGTTCATGGCAAAGAACCGCATCGACATGTATCCGTATAACTTGGACTTGCAACTTCAGCGTTTTCAGTGTGATATGTTGATTTATCCATACGACGGAAGTAAGGCGATGGGTCCCTACAACGTGATCATCGACTACAAAGCCGTAAGTACAACATGATATTAATACAGTTAAACTCGTAAGATGTGTTGTTTCGAATCTCATAAAAAAATCAGTGAAAAAAAAAAAAAATTTATTTTACTTTCCGAACTACCAGAGATTTTCAGTTGCAAATGGCACTTTTGTGGATCACGAAACAGTGATATAAGCTAGAACTTCTAAGTAAGGCGCTGCGGCTTTACTCAGTCACTATACTAGTCGTTGTTCTTCTTTATTTCTAATTATAGAAACTAAGATACTACGCGCATTATGACTGGTCAAAAACCTACAAAATGAATGGAATATTGCGCCGCTAAGCTCATAGAAAACCGTGACAGAACACAGTAAAGTAAACTGTAAAGTCCAATTTGCCGTCGCATCACCTCACACGCGCGAGGAAAACAAATTGCAACTCGAGTTTAGTGTCTTATTGCATACTGTGATCTGTTACAAAATGAGAACGGAAGATCTGCTTTTTGTAAATGAAAAGTTGCTGCTCAAACCTAAGACAGAAACAAAAAATGGCTCTTCGACAAATGAACTCTAACCTTGTTTTAAAACTGATATCAACAACAGGAATATATTTTAATCATTGGCTTGGAAAGCCTTAAATGCAGTGTTCTCCCAACATCCCGCATGGGTTTATAACACTGGTATTAAGACATCCCGCGTGGGTTTATAACACCGGTAAACTCATAAAAATGTGTTTTATTACTTAAATTAAAACTAGTACTCTGGACAAGACGCGTTTCGTTTCTCGCGAATGCACGGCAGTACTGCACAAGCGCTTCCAGTTGTGGTGTATTCGAAACTGTATGTACATACTGCGCGAAGGCTTGTTTTACGTATCTTTTAAAGTTTATTTACACGATTGGCGCGGGAAAGGTGCGTACAGCTTTCATTCATGAACAATGCAGTAATACCCACTCTGACTGTGTACGAAATCATCCGCTGAAAAGCTATTTTATAAACATCAACGAATCGAATGTAAATCATGTTGATATTTTTTTGGCCTTGTCTCCGTTATTACATTGTGTCGTATAATTTATGGTTGACGCGCTTTTCCAGATAACGTTTCTTCAATTAGGTGTATACGCTTGTTTTGATTTACAATTCCAGCGCGCTAATTGGCTAATTTCGGTAGTAAAAAGGAGTTCAGACTGAAAATGACGTAATAGGTAACGCAACGCGGTGAGTTTTGTCAAACTTTTGGCGCTGTGTGTTCTGCAAACTGTGAAAAATGCACGTAAAACTGGAATTCTTCAATGACAAGAATGCTCTCTCGTCAGTTAAATTTAGTTTACAACCAGCTTAACTCGCCTGGAATTAAGTGCAAAACAAACAACTTGTTGTAGTTTCACTGGAAAATCCAAAGAATGAGCAAAGATCCATCTGATTATACGAAGACATTTCAAATTTAGCTTTGTAAGCTATGCCTAGTAATTTTATATTTGAGATTGTGTAACGTTATTGTGCTCTATTTTGCGTTTATCATCGAGAGCGACTCTCTAAAATTTGCTGAATGACGGCTCTTTGTTGTGCTGTGTTAATATTAAAAGATTCTAGCGATGATTTAAGCTGAAGAGAAGTTTAGTGTGAGCCTTTTTCGTTACATAATTTATTCACATAAAATGTTAAGGCTTTAATTATTCCCCACGCAAAAACATTTTGCAGCAGTTTGTCAGTGTTAGCTTGTTTATCTTTATTTTTTAAAACGATTCCCGCAAACTCGGTCGCTCGCAGTTTTCAATTTTTTTTATTGTAAAAAACAAATTGACCGCATTTTTCCATGGTCTGTACTCTTCTTTTCCATAGAAATGACAGCATCAAATGTTCAAAACTTGGCAGTGAAACCACAAGCCTGCTCCACATGAGTTTTGAACATTTTATGACGTAAATAAGAGTACAGACCATGGAAAAATGAGGTCAATTTGTTAAATTTGTACCTTTTTACGTGCCCGTGCTTGCATGAAAATCCGAATGGAAATATATTTTATTTATATATAGAGTTAAACTTTGCGTCGAAATTCTTTGGTGTAACTTATCAGTGGTATTATTTGTTTTTTTTTTCCTCTTACAAAACATAACAAAATGAATTTGGTACTTTCTTTAACCTTGATGCTTTCCCCCAGTTTCCCCTCGGCTCGTTCGCTCGCTCCAGTCTCGCCGAGCTTGTTTTTGTGATTAGCGCGCCCGCTCGATTGACTGAAAAGGGACAGCTAGCAGTCTATGTTGACTATTTATAGCATAAAGACTTCGTACAAAATTGCCTGGTTAAAATTTGCGAAACAGAATTGAAGTTCGAAACAAAATAAAACATACGTACAAATATCAAGACTTCTTTTACCAGGCATTTGGAACACGGACTGACAAACGAATAGAAATTCATTCAACACAACAGACAGTTGTTATATTTCAGGAACTATTTTTGTACGGAACATTAATTTTCAGCCCGAAGTGTATTCGATGCCGTTTTCCCTTCAACCTTCTATTGACATTACGGTATTTGGTTCATCTGTATAGGCCAAGAAATATGTGATATTCAACGGATCATGTCAAACCTTGCCAGCCACTGAAGAGATGCCGAAACGTCCAGATTTGAAAAGCATGGGGTTGGTAGCTAAGGGCAAACTGGGATTGAAAGGGGCTGATGTCGTCTTGTATGGATTTAAAAAGAATGCCAGTAAGTGAAAGAAAATGAATACCTCATTGTCAACACTGATATGTAGTACAATAGCTCTGTACAGTGGTCATCCCGCACACGCATGTTCATTAAAGCACTTCTCTTGCGTCAGCCATCTTGGGTAGTTCTTGTGCAGTTTCCCCTTCCAAAAGATAACAAACACTACCCAAGATCCCGGGCCCAAGATCAATAGTGAAAATAAACAAACGAACAAACAAAGGAACAAAAAGATACACATTTTTAAACTTTTCCAAACCCGTAAGTGAAACATTATCGTATTAAAGTACCCGGTAATTTTAATGGTATACTCAAAAGCGAGAACGACTTCCACATTAGGATTCCCGGCATCCGCTCACTTAAAAGTTAGTGGCACTTTGTAAATCATTAGATAGGTAACAGGAAAGGGCTGTTCAGCATGTTTTATCTCCAATCGTGGCCAGAATGTTTGTAAAACTTTTCACTTTTTTCCTATTAAAACATAAATAAAAATATAATATACCCCCCACCACATGCACCGTGAATAAAGTTTGGTGTCAGGAGTCAAACATGTCTCACAGATCTTATACACTTTAGGGAAGTGGTCATAACAAGTATACTCAACGAGGACCCACCTTGTGTAGGGGGGTGGGGGGGGGGGGGGGGGGGGGGGCTACATAAGACAGTAGCCACGCACCTCTTCAGAACCTCTAATTTCATTGGACCTGGTTATCACGCACTTGTATTGTTTTTAGGTCTAGGGTCCATTGTTCTGTTGTTTGTTCTATTGTTTTCTTAGCCAATCTTGTGAGGCGTTCCGAGAGGTGCGTACCGCCTCACATAAGATACCACCTATCTGATGAGCCTAATGAACAAAATTTACTGGCCTATAGATTTGAGATGAGACTTTAATATCCCACGCGCATAAAGGTTGCATTACTAGTAAAACGGCACAAGAAATTTACCCCCTTTCCCCAAGACACTAGGCCAGTTCTCACTAGAGCTCTTAAGTACACTTGAAGTGCACTTGGTACGTACTTGTAGTGTGAACTCCTTTCTTAGAGCGTTTTCTAACCCTGACTTACGTTTCAATAGAAGCAGTCATCTG
Organism: Dendrophyllia cribrosa; assembly: GCA_024195265.1. Lineage (NCBI taxonomy): Eukaryota > Metazoa > Cnidaria > Anthozoa > Scleractinia > Dendrophylliidae > Dendrophyllia > Dendrophyllia cribrosa. Next base: position 24,060,426 of record JAJLRJ010000005.1, on the reverse strand, counting down.
ATTTATTTACACGTTTCAATCTCATTGTAAAATGTATCAAAGACGTAAAAATTAATATCAGCCGAATGTAAGTAGAAAGTTAAATAATTTCCAGTAGTTCGTTTTCGAAAAGCTCCATATTCCCCTTCTTTTTTCATCAAAAACGTCTTTTTGAATGGCACGTGCTGTTGGTTTGTGCGGAATCACCCAAGTGTAGCTCGCGTACTTGGAGTGTGAACGTTTTAATGACCGCACTTATTGGATTCTTTGTTGCCCTGGCGATATGCGTAAAACAAAAGAATCCAAGTGCACTTCAAAGTAAGGTCTACCCCTTACTTGGGAGCGCACTTGACCAATGACAGTAAAGCCGTGCAGCCGTGCAGCTTAAAGAACGTGTGCGTGCAACTTTGAATTCCACAGGGAACGAGCTCTCTGCGTTTTGGTTTACGATTCGCAGTCACGGACGACTTCTAAAAGACTCTAAAGCAGGATCTCATGTTTTACTTTAGCTGTTGTATTGGAAGGCGTATTTCAAGCCGACTTAGGGTAAAAAATTCTGCATTGAGAAAAAAGGTTGTAGTCTAATTCTCAGAATTAGCCAATCAAACACACTACAGCCATGCGCGCATTCAATACTCATAAGATACAAAAACATGGTTTTTATGACGAGCACGAAAAGGTTCCCAAAAAATAACAAAAATTGAGCATAGCGTTACACCAGGCTCTGAGACGATGTTTTGCTGAATTAAGTTCAAATAAAACTTGACATGATAAGAAAAAATATTTTACTAACGACTTAGCGTTTTATGCATATCGTACTTTAGTGCTTCAACTTTGTTTATCACGGCTAATCAACTGCATACCAACTTGCGATCGCAAGTAATTTGCATCTAAATACGCACGCTGTACGTAGTCATGCCTGAAAATCTATTGTCTCGTCTTTCCTAAGTGGACCTCAAGTCTACTTGATTATCAAGTGCACTTCAAGTGCACTTTGGCAACAGTGTAAACTGGCCTATTATCTTTTTTAGGTGGGGAGAGGGGAAACATAAAGAGACAACCAGTTCCTAAGCATTCTGGCCATGATTGTAGTCTTTGCGCAGACGTTTTTCGAGGCCAAAGCGTGGAGCGTGATAAAAAAAAATCTCGAGTGGCGCTCGTGCGCTCGTGCTTCCCTCCAACACTCGTTCCTTATAGGCCTTATCCATGACGACGTTACCAGCTCAAAATTTACCACCAAGCCTCGTTTGTACGAAATTCCTTGCAAACATTTGACAAGTTCATGTTTTTGATTGGGTACTTGTTTCAACGTTGCTCCTCTGAGAATAAATTGATGAGATTGTGACAGGTTTCCACTTCGAAAGCGAGGCTTGGGGTGAAATTAGCTAGTCTGACGTAAACATGCATAAGGGATATTGCGTTCGTTCGTGGAGGCGGACATTTTTTAGTTTTTTTTTTTCGGCCAACGCCATTTTTCTGGTTGAACCTCTCGGCTTAAAAATGTACACACTTCAGGCCTCGCTTTCGTTCTCGAGCTAAGACTTCCATCCCCCAGCATCTAACACACTTTTTCAATCTGTGATTACTACTTTTAACATGTACTAGTCATCTAAAAGAAAAAATGTCTTTGAACAGACTTAACTTTGTTTGAAAAGTCACAGTTCGGAATTGCACCTTATGTGAATCAAATTGGGCCGTTATAGAGCAAAATTAATGTATCACAAGCAAATAGTAAATTGACATTTTACAAACCTTTTCCTTTTTTCCTTTAGCTGCCGGAATAATAATACTCGAGGACGACAATATGTGTCTTCCAGAAGGTTTTCTGGGAACGACTAAAAGTGGCGATATGACCGTAAGGTAACACTATTTCTTAAACAGTAACAGACTGACACCGTTAATACGAACTCCACAGGGAATACTGCAACCGTCTATGTTAACGGGGTGTCTGTATTAAGCTAAGCTTACTTTTGCTCGGGCTGAAGAAACCGTTCCTCGTGGCTCATGGCTTCGACGTTCGCTCGACTACCTAACAGATAAAAAAAAGAGACTGCTCACAATATGGTATTAAGTGGGTTCTCATTTATCCAGAAATGTATGCGTTTTATTATTCATACACTACAGTAACACATCTAACACTATGTAGAAACGATGCGAGCAGCGTCTTATTGTTTTTTTTAGCTAGTTGCTAAAAGGCAGCCAAATGTTCAGTTTATTGGGGTTTACGATTGCAAACTAAACTTCTTCTGGGTAATCGTGTCCATACAAAAAAAAAATAGTTAATGCAAAATATAATTGTGTAACTGCTTGTATCTACAAGTATTGTTATAGATGTAAACAGGAGCTCATGAGAGTGAAGCTATTAACTCTTGGCCCATTTTTTACAAATCGCGACGAGCCAATCAGAATTTACTTCCAAAAAGGGATTCAGTTGAAAAAAACAACTACTTTTACGCTCCCAAAAAAACTGGCGTATCTCACAGCCACAGCTTTTGTCTTTATGTAAAACAAATGCTGATTTGTCATGTTGGTAGCGATAAAAATAGCCTTTAAATTTAGTTGTCCGTATTTCCTGATGCACTTTTTTTTTCTCCAACACTTTTAGCCGATTTGAGCACTGCGCGTGGAACCGAAAATATCCTTCCATAAAAGCGCCAATAACTTCGTGATTCTGATTGGTCGATCGGGGCGAACGATCCACAAAACTGCTGCTTGAATAATATTCCACAAACGGCAAACGCTTGAGTGAAACGTTCTAAGGCCACAGTTCCTATTACAAGTTGGTCGGTTACAACGCTAGGTTACTTGACCTTGAGTTAATCCAAGGAAGTTATTCGATTGTATTTGACTACTTAGTCTAGATATCGGCTTGACGTCTTTTGTTTACGTTCCGACAAGCCTTGTATCAACTGCGCTAACATTAGCATGAAAAAAGAAAGCTATCAAAAATATTTTCATAAGTATCTAAATAAAAGACAAATTTAAAAAATATATCTTGCTTGTTCAAAATTATAATCAAGAGGGCAATCAAGTTATATAAAAAACATAGTAAAATGATAATTGTTCCATTATGTTTTTTAGTTACCTTGACACAGCAACCACCGTCGACCCCTCGAAGTTCGTAATACCACCAGAGTGCAAGAAGTCCATTCGTCGTCGCTCGGTAATGATGAACAAAGGAGCTCCTCTGGATGTAGAGATTCCTTTGTTCTTTTAAAGTGGGATTTTTTTGGTTTGGTGCAGAGGGGCACCCCAAAAAGGTATCCCTTTGATAGAAACGTAGCTGCATCAAAACACCTCAGCTGTATTGTCGGAATCAACCAAACAAAACCTTGACTTGATAGCCTTTTCGTTTATCTTTTTTAGCAAAAAATAGTACTAATTTTAACGAAATGTTTTCTTTTGATTTACACTATTAGAACTGTAGGGGGAATATAAAAAAGGGAAAAAAAAACTATTGTAAACGTGAAACAAAAAAGAGCAGGAAATGGTCTGTGAGAGATTTTCGGGTATTTTCAGTTAGGAAAAAAGAAAACGTTTGTAAGCTTTTCATTTTATGCGTTACTATGGGTATGCATGGAATGTACATGTAATAGCCTTGATTAGAATTAAACATAACATCAACTATGATACCATGAATGGAGTCAGTGAGTATTTGCTAGGAAGACTAAGCTCGCCCATTTTAGTTTTACTTCGTGCGCGTGCTTTATAACATTAAACGAGCTATCAGGTTAAAAGCCCAAATGGCACAATTCTAAGAACTTGTTCAGTAGTACCTAACAAAAATAGTTTATTTCGACGTGAGTTTTTTATTATAATTAAAACGTGTTACCACAAAGAATAAGGCTCAAAGGATGGTTGAGTCAGAGCAGTTTCTGTCCGTTGCTTTCATGTGTGTAAAAGGGGCACTTTTATTTGTCACACTAGAAACGAAAAACACCACCTAACGAATATAATCACCCAGTTAATAAGACTTACAACAGCTTTTCAGACTGGGAACTAATTTGATTCATTTCTCTCTTTTCTTTGTTGAAAGATAATTTATATTGAGTACAAGGACACAATAAGTTCACAAATCACGTTCAAATGTTTCTGGCGAAACGTTTGTTAGCCTTTTTAACATGTCCTGTATAAAAGCCACGACTGATTGTCATTCACAAAAGAACGGATAACAACGGGATAATTATGTTATCAAAATAACTTAAATTATAAAAAGCAAGTCCCGGTATCTTCAGATTATCCCGTGTGAGTTAAATAGTATACAAATAAAAGGTTGCGTGTGGACTGATTTTGATTCATAATAAATTAGACTTTCAGAATTGCATACATTGAAAACAACAGCTGCCCGGCTCTTCGTGTTTAGCATCTTTTCCACCCTGCGCCCCACGCCGCCTGTTTTCCCGCGCTTTATCGGCTCTAGGGGACTGGGGGATGAACTATTTTATTTTTGAGGGACGGATGGGCAAATACCAAAAAAAAGATTCCTGCACAGCAAAATTAGAGGGAAAAAATCGTGCACAGCGAGCCAAAGAGAACAAAAATATGGAACAATCTCGAAAACAATTCTTGAACAGCCTCAAGACAGAAAAAAAAATCACTTCCCGAAGAATTGTCCAATCCCCCCTCCCCCATTCAAAAATAAATAGGTTCATCCCTAATGCAGGCAATGACGGGTATCTAAGTGCCCGAGGATTAGATTTCGGCATATTTTGTTGTTCATCCTCCCGAAGGTCGTTTTGAAACAAGGTTAGTTTTACAGCATGTAGCTCACAATGGCTTTTTCATTTCTTAATGTAGATCTCAGAGTGGTTGCTTAAGGTGGCCGAATACAGTTTTGAGGGACAATAAATTTCCTTACATGCGCGTGTCATGCAAGCAATACCGCGCGAGCAAACAACAACGAAGCTCTGATCTCGTGCACGCAGTTAGTAATGCGCGAACAGCCGCGCGCGCAGATAAGTGAATGGCCGTGGTGTACGCAGTACTGCGCATGCTCGGAGATCGTACTAAACGTTTTTTTGGGTCGTGAATTTCTCGAAATCTAGCCGTACGACCTATGCTCAATTTTTGATATTTTTAAATATACATCAACATCGATCTGCAGACAATTTTTTTTTTTGTAAGACAGATTTTAAAATATTTTTCGAAATTCCTATTTTTGATATTTTCGTTGATATGCGAAAAACTCTCTTACAGATTTTTGTTTTAACTTGTAAGAACGTTTATTTTTATCCAAAGTTTAAATGGTATGATTTTGAGGTAGGGTCGTACGGGTGATTTTTGAGTAAAACGTCCTCATAGAATTAGAACCCAGTCTTCTGACAACCACTCGGTCGCTTGTTTTGAGCCACTTCTAACCAGAGGATGGTGAAATTACAAACACCCACTGTCTTGTACGATGGTTTTGACTTTGTAATTGTTGCTTGTTCCCACAAATGGTCACCTGTGATCGATATTATCGGAAGCATCTGGTGACCCCTATAAACTGTAGTAAGCCACCTTAACCAAACATGACATCCACGTATAGTCCAGCACTTGCATTGTCCAAACGGCGTCAGTGATTCGCTAAGAAAACAATAGATTTATCCCGCTTACAGCTTTTCAGACTGGCAACTAAAAATGATTCATTTCTATTTTTTTTATTTGTTGAAATCATAGTTAATAGAACAAACTGGTTATGAAGCTCAAGAAATTTAAAAAAAGAGTGTACAAAGCTGCTTTGTTTTATGTTGAACGAACCGCACATTGTTTTGTTTAACGTGTGAGCCCAAATGTTTCTACTGGTCAGTTGCTCATATGCATTTGAATACCTTTTGTGTTTTGTGCAGGGTCAAGGCAAACGAACAAAAGAAATGGAGAACAAAAACATATAACAAAGGATTGACCGAGTTTCATAACCAGTTTATTCTATTAACTATGTTGAAATATTATACAAATTGAGTACAAGGACACAATAAGTTCACAAATCACGTCCAAGTGTTCCTGGCGAAAAGTTTGTTAGCATTTTTAACACGTCCTGTATAAAAGCCACGACTCATTGTCATTCACAATAGAACGGACAACAACGGGATAATGATGTTATTCAAATAACTTAAATTATAAAAAGCAAGTCCCGGTATCTTCAGATTATCCCGTGTGAGACAACAACGGGATAATGATGTTATTCAAATAACTTAAATTATAAAAAGCAAGTCCCGGTATCTTCAGATTATCCCGTGTGAGTTGAATACACCACTTTCATAATGGCGGCCGATTTATTTATTCTTTTATATGTATGTTAATTAGCCTCACCGGCCTCGTTTTAGAGTAAAAATTCTTTTGAATTTTGCACATGTTACCGAGGCCAGTGAGGCTAATTAACATACATATAAAAGAATAAATAAATCAGCCGCCATTATGAAAGTGGTGTATAGTATACAAATAAATGGTTGCGTGTGGACGGATCTTACTTCATAATAAATTAGACTTTCGGAATTGCATATGTTGTGGGTCAAAATTTTACTTGGTTTGAAATGTACTTTTCTTTGTTTAAAACTCATTATCATACATTATCATGCATTTTCATACACAAAAACAAAGGAAAGTAAATTTTGAACCAAGGCAATATTTGACCCACAACACACACATTGAAAGCAAGATCTGGCAGGCGCTTCGCGTTTAGCATCTTTCCCGCTAACGCCCCATGCCGCCTGTCTTCCCGCGCTTTATTTTATCGGCTCCAGAGGACTGAGGGACGAACTATTTTATTTTTGAGAGTAGGGAGAAATATAAAAATAAAATACTTTACAGCAAAATTAGAGGGGAAAAAATCTTAGACTGGTGGCTTAACCAAACATAACGTCCAGGTATAAAATAAAGTCGGAATTAAAATGAAATAATTGAATATTTCGGCATTATAAGGGGGCTTTGTTATTGCCTTCGGTTGCGCAGATAACGTTAGAATTTGGCTTCTAACTGAGTAATTAAAAAGTAGCATGACGTTTTAACCGAGTCCTTGTCGACATTTTCATTATAATTGTAACTCCAAATCCTGCAATTGTAATCAGTCACATTTTGGATGCGAACTTTGTAATCACGTGCTTTTCTTTTCTATTTGCGCTTTCATCACTGAAAAAGCCTGCAAATGTTGTTTACCTAAAAATATTTGACGTATTTGTCACCGATATCTAATTAACATTCATGACAAAATCGTCGCCCTCGCCGCAAATGATGCAGGTCGTGTTCGTGTGAAGATGTGTTGCAAGTTGTAAAACGTTTTGGCGCTCTAAAGGCAACTTGGAAAACTCCGGAAAGACGTACCGCCAAGGAAAAAGTCGCCTTACAACTCCAACCGAAGGTAAGAGTCGCTTTGCAAAATATATTACATTTGTTCAGTAAAAGAGTAACTATAAAATTTTGCTCGATGAAGTGAACGCGTGTGTTGAGCTTTGTCTTACGGCGTCTTCTCTGCGTTTTGATATTGCGTTTGTCTTGCAATAAGCTGAGGAGTTGACCTTCAAAAATGTCTCTGGCTGGTTGATTTTGTTCATGCTGCATATACTCTCAATAGAACATTTTATAGTCCAACTTAAGGAGCGAAGGCCTCGAAACAAATGTTAAAACAAGATCTTGAAATTCCCGTTAGAAATCGTTTGTTCCTTCATAGTATATCATTAACTGTTGATGGGAACATCGTTTAATGCACGTAAAATTCAAACCTTAGTCGTCATTAAAATAATAAAAATTTAACATTTTATCTTATCAATCGTTCATTTATATTGCCAGGAACTTCAAAGATATAAAAGTCAGGACCGAAAATGAAGCGCGGAAGGAACAATTCTTGAGGACAAACTGGAATAGACGAGACAGGAGTGATCTCTTCAAAGATAAGAACTTTGTTTAATTAGTTCATATGTATATATATAAATGGTGGCTGAACATGGGAAAATAATTTAGTTTGTGTTAATATCAGATTTATTGACTGACCAAGAGCGCGTCGGGTCTGACTGCTGACTACTAGAATAGGTTTTGTAATGGAAGGGAAGTCTTAGGTATTAGATAAAGTACAGTAACTTCTGACAATTGTAATCTCAGCCACCATTTGGACGTTGAGCGATCGTTTGATTTATACGGTTGATAATTTGACGATCCAGTTTATGGCTTGTTTTTTTTTCGTTTCGGTGAACATGTCTTCATGCAAAACAAATGTCAAAATGTAATATAATTGCCTACAAAACTACACTTTCAAAATAAATGTTTATGTTTGGTCGATCGCTCAGCGTGTAGGTGTAAACGTTACGGTGATAATCTCAGTTGATGTGATGGGTGTTCGTATTTTCAAGGTGGCACTGACAGTTTATCGACTGCAAATTCCTAATACGGAAACGTGAAATTATTTGTTTTCATGGTCACATTGCCTATTATAAAATCGCTTTCCTTTCCAAAATGATTTCATATTAACGTGGCACTGACACTGTTTGTTATAAAAAAGCTTTCTTTTTCCAAATATTGCTACAAATTTTCCTCGATAATTTTATAATTTGAAACGAAGTACGCTTTTGCATAAACACGATGCTTCAAAACGTCGTGAGTTTTCCAGAAACAAGATTAAAATACATTTTAGTTCATTTAGAAGGGCAAATTTTAATTCAATCAATCAATTAATAAAAGTCTGGCATTGTGTTAAAAAATGCACCAAGCAATTGTCTAATGAATGTTCCAAATTAAATGACTTACTCTAAGTTGAATGTCTTTCTACAAACTAAAAGTTTTAAGAAAAAAAATTAAAAAAATTGGGCTTGGGCACAATTCGGTCTACCGCTAGAATGAAAATGGGCGCGTCATTTTTTTTCCATGGTCAAAGTGACTGTTAAACAAATAACTTCCTTTTTCCAAATTATTTCTCATTAACGTTGTACTGATATTCCACTTTGTCAGTACACGTCAAGTTACATGTAGTATGAAAATGTTCTTTATCGAACTTCGTGAGTTTTCCAGAAACATGATTAAAAACAGTTGATTTAGAAGGGCACATTTTGATTAAATCAAAGACAATTAAATTAAGACAAAGTCTGGCATAATAGATTAAAAATGGAGCCAAGCAATTGTCTTATGAATCCACACTTAGGAAACAGTCATTAAAAATAAGAAAACGATTTTGATAAATTGGGCTCGTGCACAATTCGATCTATCGTTAGAATGGAAATTGACGCGTCATATTATTTTTTCCATAGTCAAATTGACTGTTATAAAATAACTTTCCTTTTCAAAGTTTTTTTCAGTTTAAGTTGACCAAAGTCTGGCATTGTGTAAAAAACTTGAATCAATTGGTAATATTTATTTAGAGACACTTATAGCCTGTCAGTGCCTTCTTGCAGTGATTCATACGTGCCCTTCATCAACTGATTGACAAGAGAACAAAGGCCTTTACACTTTGCGTTCTTTCCTTTTTCTCTTGTTTTTTTTTCTTTAATCCACGAAAAATTATTTTCAGCCGCTCATGCTAAAAAATTATTAGATAGCTTTTCCCTGAGATTGAGTGCCTGTGTTCTCTTGTCGATCGTACATATATTTAGTAGCTTAGTTTATAAAGCCCTGATGTCTGGTTTTGAGGTATTCAGGTATTTTCGATGATCAATAGTCTGTCGAGTGCCATCGTGCGGGTTAGTGTAGTTCTGAAAAGAACTGTTGTTGACAATGACTGACGTTTCGACAACCTAAGCGGAAGTCATCTTCAGAGTCATGTGAATTGTAAAATACTACTTTTAAGACAACTACTAACAAAGATTAAAGACAACGACGAACCTAACGACAGACAAAAGAGCAGTGTATAGGATAAAATACTGCGACGACGAAAAACGGTGTTGTCAACAATCACATTGCTAAACACAATTTACAAACTAATCACAGAATTGACTGGGACTCTGTCGAATGCGTTACAAACAGAACACGAACAAACGAATCACTCTTGAAAGTTGGTTGACTAACCTATAACAAACACCAGCAGCTACCTGCGACCAACAAACGAAATTTCAATAGAGAAGACAAACAATACACTATCAATGCACGGATCGAAACGCACCGATCACTGACTTTAGTCTTAACAGCCAATAACATCATGGCAAAACTGACTAATGACAGCTTACAATTCACATGCCTCTGAAGATCACTTTCGTTCGGGTTGTCGAAACGTCAGTCATTATCAAAAATAATGTTATACAGACCAAAGAAGAAAAAACAAAAGCTATTCTTTGAGGAAGAACAACAGATAATGTTTGGAAGTCAACTGCCTAGACACTTCAAACAAATCATTTACAGTTTACTTAACTTTTTTTTCTTAATTGGTTGCTCAATTTAAATTCTCAGAAAATGTTTCGGGTTTTCAAATATCGTTTATCCTTCAAAGTCAATTTTCAAACCATTGAGCAGAAATTTTTTAGCAAAAAGAAATGGAAAGTCTCACTTTTATAATTTATTTTTATTTTATTATACATACTTTTAATGTTTTTATCCAATGATTCATTTAAATTAATAATAACTCAAACCTACTGTCGCATATTTTCCAACATGATCCAAATGTGAATTGTTTGAACAAGTTCGACACACTGAAATACTGAGCAAAATATTAATTGAGTTGAACAGTTTCAAAGAAAGAATAACGTGGCGTTAAATTGTTATTTTTAAGTCTATAGGGAAATTGTTATTTTAACATTCACATTGGACAAGAGATAATGGACCGATTATAAAAAGACGAATTGTTTTATACTTTGGTTCCGTTTATCATTATCATGGTCTGTATAACTCGTTGATTTGATTTAGGGCATCTATGTTTGTCTCTATTATAAATTTTAATTGACAAAAAGAAATGTGTTTAGGAAAAAACTTAAAACCAGACATTGGGTACTATAAATTTTATAAGTTATGTGGAAGAAAAGAGTGAGACGTTTTTCTGTTGGCATTCGATGTAGCACAGAATGAAACATTTCAGTTTGATTTTGATAAATTGGTCTTGTGCACGGCAAGATCTCGAGCTGGAAGAAAATGGAGCCAAGCAATTGTCTGTTTTAAATTGAACCACTTGCTCCAAACTTAGCAAACGTTTTTGCTTTGGAAACATTTGTCCCGTGCACAGTTTATCGATCTGTATAAGTAAAACGGAGGCAAACAATTGTTTGTTGAGTACTCTAAATTATTTCACTTGTTCCAAACTTAGCGAACAGTCATTTATAAAATACATATTTTGTTAAATTGGGATCGTGCACAATTCAATATATCGCTCGATTGAAAACGGAGCCATGTAAATTGTCCTACAATATTCCAAAATATTTTTGGTGCTTAGTCTACGTACATCTGTCATTTTATTTTTCTGTGCTACAAAAGAAGGTGGCCAACAGTTGAAGGTTTTCTTATTAAAAGCAACATTGCAAGCTATGATAAATCTAAAAATGTCCAGTATCGAATGAAATCAGAAGCAAAAATTACTTCATTAAATAAACGATAAAGGCTGGTTTTCACTAGTGCATAAGCATAAGCACAAGCCAACATACGCAGACTCACTAACATGTTGATCATTAGTTCCAATTGTTTGAACAAAACAGAACAATAGGCACTAATGATCAACACGTTACTGAGTCTGCGTATGTTGGCTTGTGCTTATGCTTATGCGCTAGTGAAAACCAGCCTTAAGGGAACTATAATTTTCGTTATTCAAAACATTTTATCTAGTATAAAAACACTGAATTTTTACGATGTTTTTTTTAAGCTTGCCATGTTTCTTCTAATATCCTTCATGTATTCACTGTATCGCGCAATAACTGTGAATATTTAAGGCTGGTTTTTCACCGGCGACATAAGTATTAGTACAAACATAGGAAGAAAGAACACATTTGTTCTTCTCATGCTATCTTCGTGTGAATTGACACGACATAAGTATAGTCACAAGGGAAAAAGAACTTGGTCATTTTTCTTGTGATTATGTTTATTTCGTATTAATTCACAACGAAGACAACATAAGAAGAACGAATGTGTTTATTTTTCTTATATTTGTACTTATACTTTATGTCGCTTGTGAAAGACATCATTAAATGAGGTTCTTTTCACATGTTGTATACATGATGGCGGGTATACATTTTAAGTTGTACTCCTTGAAAATATTTTTTGATCACAAAATGTTTAAGGGCTGACCAGTTGGTTTTTTTTGTTACCAGGGGAATCGCTGTGCAAATCTTACCAAATTTTCCCGCCAAAAGACTTAACATATATAGGAAGAAAAATGTGTCACACCTTTTTAGTTAGTTAAATGATTTTTACTTTATTAATTAAGTTATTGTAAAGCATCGTACAAAATAATGTAATAAAGAATACAATAAAACTGGAAGAACTATTTTATTGTTGTTGACTTCTAATTATCAATTAAGTACAATACAACATTGAATATTAAAAAAAGGCGCATGCCTTTTAGCGAGAAAATTCTACATTTTCAAACAGAAGTTAACTAGTGAGATTGATCGAAAAGTTTAAAAAAAAAACGGCGCATGCGTATTTTGAGCGCCCTGTATTTTTCTAAGTCTTTTGGCGGGAAAAATTTAGAAATTTGAACAGCGATTACCATGGGAAAATATTGTACAAGTAGAATAAAATAAGCTTTTAATAAGAAATTGACAATGAAATGATAAGATTTTTAGAAATCACTGAAATAATTGTACTGATTATTTTCCAAAAGCAGAAATGTCTGTCTGTTTTCTGAGCTATGGGATATTTATTTTAGTTCTTAAAAACCTTGTCCATGGCAAGTTTTCACGGTACAACTTGCTTATGACTGCTACAAACAACACGGTAACTTTTTTTCTTATAAACAATCGTAAATCGTTTAAAAATACCTAGTACGGTTTTCGCAATTTGCTTGATAAATAAATCATAGTTAATAGATCAAACTGGTTATGAAGCTGTGTTTTGTTTAATGTGTGAGCCCAAATGTTTCTACTGGTCAGTTGCTCATATGTATTTCAATACCTTTCGTGTTTTGTGCAGGGTCAAGGCAAAAGAAATGGAGAACAAAAACCTATAACAAAGGACTGACTGAGTGTCATAATCAGTTTGTTCTATTAACTATGAATAAATCATATAACAGTCTGTTGTAAGCAAACTTTGGACCGTGCAAATTGCCTTGAACTACTGATACAGTACAACACAGTTATAACAAACGGGCTTGAACGCAAAATGCAAAATGTAAAATGTTAATTTGCAAAAGAAGTCAATAAAATTATTGCTGATTGATATCCAAAATTCCTAACAGTGAAAGCAGATAAACCGACAAACGTACGTGAGAGAAACGAAATGACCCCCGATCAACATGAAAATATTTATTGCAAACTGACAAAGGGCTACGATAACGGCTGTACAGTCCTTGACAACAGCCTAGTATTTACACAGAGACGTCTTGATTATCCTCGCAGTAATTCAATGCTAACAACGTATGTTTAAGCAGTTAAAAAAAATTACCCTTGAACTTAAAATCTTTACTGTCGTCAGTTTCAATCTATTTTATTAACATACATGAATTGACTTCAAACGTTGACTTTGTAATTTTTAGCCTTTTACTTGTTATGTTTAACGAAATATAAGCCATCAAAAACTGCAAAATTGTTGGTTGTCAAAAGCACTAATAACTCATACATTCTTTGTAAAGGTTTGAGTTTTTAAACAGCATTGCACATCTAGTAGTGATCGCGATCAATTTTTCAGGGAAAACCTATTGCGTTATACCCTTTCAAAATTCGGGGTTGATTATTTTTTGTAGCTCAATTATATAATTAATGACGCGAATATCTTAATGAGGTAATAATTGTAGATTAAGATTCACTTATCGATGACAAATAGAAAAAACTGAACTGCTCACTAGTCATCATTTTAAAGAATGGGCTTCGTTGTGATTTTTCTTATCGATTTTCACTGCGAGTTCATTTAAACTCCTTGTTAAAAGCTAACATTAAAATGAAAAAGAAAAATACTATTTCCAAAAAGTAAGCTATTCATAGCCTAAATCACAACCTGGCCTTATAATTTCACGCCACAAACTGACTATAGCAAAATTATCTTGGTGAGAGAAAGAAAAACTATAAAAGAAACAATTTTTACCGAGAGATTGTTTTCTTTTTTATGTAAAAACCATGGTTATTGAAAACTATCGAACAGTAATCATTGATAACTGGATATTGTTAAAGATAAAACTTTCATCATTCATTTGGTTTTTACTACAAAATTAGTAAAACTGTTTTGCAAAGTTGACCATAAGAGGGAAAAAAAATGAAACTAACAAAATAAACAACAATTTCCAAAAAATCAATCGATTCGAAGCCATAATACCATTACTGAAAACTTGACAAACAGCTTGTAACATTTTGGCTTTGAACATTAGGTTGATATCAGTCATGCGTAGTCCACCATCTTTAGACCTTGATACAGGCCAGATGTTTTTATTTTCTCTTGTTTCTCGATCAAAAATCAAAAATCCAAAATCAAAATTAGTCTTGAAACAGATTTTCTTCAAATCTTGCATGTGTATTACACTTTGATTAGTAACTTTAAAAACACATTTCGTTTGGTCTCAAAATGTTTTCTTCAGCAATTCACACGGGGGTCTCCTGGAGGACCAAATTTGATAATTTTTTTAGTATGAAAAATTAAAAAAAATTTCCTAACTTTGTCAATTACTCGCAATACTTAAAATTTGATGCAGAGCTTAATTCTACTGTTGTTTGACAGTACAAGACCAGTTATTATTACAACATTATAAAGTTTCCATATTATTGTTCCAAGTTGTCAAACATTAACTTCTATCAACCCACTTTCACAGCTTGTAAAAAAACGGGAAAAATGGGTTTACAGAAATTCATCTAAACCAAAAGTGGATCGTCGTACAGCAATTTCCTTGCAGCCATAGAACAATAAAGACTTAATCATAGCCCTATTTTAGGCTTTTTTTGAGTTCCTTAGCCTGTAAGAGGAGCACATTGTGCCCCCCCCCCCCCTTAATAACTTCAAGAATATTAATGCAATAACAATGAAACCTAAATGGTACATAGTACGTCCAAAACTGTCTCCTTTGCAGTCTGCACAATGGAACGTGACGTCATATGACGTAGTCATTAGGTAATTAGTTATACGGCCGCCATCTTGGATCTGCCATCTAATATTTCTGAAATTTTTCAAAACCTCTTAAAAACCGTCCAAATTGACTCAAAATTAATGAAAACCAATAAATAAACGCTAAATGACGTAAAAATGTAAAAGTTACAAATGTATACCAATAAACATTGTTTTTCTTCATTCAAAGGTAAAATTATGCAAATTACAAAAAAAAATGGCTGTCAAAATCTTGTTGCTATGGAAACATCAAGTCACGTGATCAATGAAATGTGACATTAAATTGTTGCCAGATAAATTTTAAGATAAGTCACAAAGTTTGATGGCGTTTGAATACATATTAAGGAAATGAATGCTGAAAGTTAGCGCGGGCACTTAGTGCTCCCCCCCCCCCCCCCACCCCGGGGGGTTACATATCATGAAAAAAAGTTGTTTGGCCAAACGCCAGTTGGTTTTAAGACCATGAAGCCGCTTTGAAATAACGGTATTTACGAATTTTGCAAATTAGGGGCCTCAACCTTAGCGTGCAAAATACAGTGCAAATGTGAACCGAACAATGTTGTTTCCCATCAAACAAACACAAAAATAGTTTCAAACTACAGCAAAATACAAAATTATACTAGTGTAAATCAGTATACAGCTGTATTGAAATTGGTGATAGCCTTCAAAGTGTCATTAACTGTCCTCAATGCACACAAAATTGTCCGCTATTTTCCAAATGGAAATAAACAAATAAATCGCCATCCAAAGTTGCTTTAGATACAAAATCAAGAGAATTTCAATTTAGAATACAAAATAGAATTTTAGCAACGAACAGCCTCCTTACTAAAGAAAATAGGAATCGCAAACTCTTCAGTCTGCTCCTTCTGTCGTACTGTGGACGAATCCCTTGAACATCTGTTTATATCTTGCCCCATTATCACCACACTTTGGACAGATCTTTTTGACTGGTGTAACAATAGGAATATAGAAATTACATCACTTTCTGATATCGATAAAATGTTTGGTCTATGGAAAAGAAAGGATGACTTCTTGTTGTTAACTCTTTTCGGCCTGTGGGGGAGGGGGGGGGGAGGGCACAAAGTGCCCGCGCCAACTTTCAACATTCATAACTTCTTTAATATGTATTCAAACGCCACCAAACTTTGTGACTTTTCCTCAAATTTATCTGGCAACAATTTTATGTGACAATTTTTTGATCATGTGACTTGATGTTTCCATGGGAACAAGATTTTGACAGCCATGTGTTTGAAATTTGCATATTTATACCTTTGAATGAAGAAAAAACATTTTTTATTGCTATAACTTTTCTATTTTACGTCCTTTAGCGTTTATTTATTGGTTTTGATTAATTTTGAGTGAATTTGGACGGTTTTTTAGAGGTTTTAAAAAATTCAGAAATCCAAGATGGCGGATCCAAGATGGCGGCCGTATAACTAATTACCTAATAATTACGTCATATGACGTCATCGTTCTATTGTGCGGACCGCAAAAGAAGATAGTTTTGGACGTACTATATACCCTCTAAGTTTCATTGTCATAGCCTTAATGCTCTTGAAGTTACGAGGGGGGCACAATGTGCCCTCCCCCCCCCCCCCTACAGGCTCAGAAACTATAGGGTTAAATCACATTGTAATTATTGCGAAACAATATATCTATTACTGCAGAAAAAAACACTTTAAAACCTTTTAATGTCCTCTTATCAAGAATCGACTCAATTTATCAACTCAAAAGTAGGATCGCCAAGTCAAAAATTAGCTGTGCATATCAAGAAATGGGGTAAATATTTATAAATATATATTGCACTAATGAACATCAATCGACGAATATAAACCTTCGAAACGCACATGTTATTTATTAATGTTACTTAATAATATGAAACTCGTAATTTACAACTTGTCTGTAAATGTAAATTTTAATGGGTGTATGCGAAGAATAATGCAATGTACCCAAATAAGACAATAACAACTTTGAAATACGTCTTCTTCTGTAATTTTTAATTTGAGAATAAATTAAGCATCAAAAACAAGACATAATGCATTATTGTTAATTCAAAGCTTACTGCCTTGAACTGAAATTAGTGACTGCCATTTTGGTGTATGCTTTCATTTGCACTTGTGACCTTTTCCACACTCAGTCGCTCGTCATTCATTAAAATTTGATTCATGCGTATTAGAGTGCATCGAGGGAGCCTGATGGAAGCGTTAAACTGTTTGAGTATGGGTAAATTCTTAAATCAAAACACTGATTTCCATCACCCTTTCGCCATGGTAGCTCGCCATGGTACACGTATGTTGTCAGGATGGTAACCGCTGACCAGACAAACATAATTCATAACATATGCACGGCTGTAATTACAAATGGCGCGTGTTTGTTTTTATGCCGACAACGTCTGCGGGGATTCGCGTGGCAAGTCCAGTTTAACTATACTAATACATTTTTTATTTGTTTGTTTGTTTATTTTTATAAAACGAAGAAGTATTTTTTGCGTTTCTTGCATATGATTATCCGGGTTATGCGAAGATGCCACACCAAATAATTTTGAGAGTGATGTTGATTCATCGATATTGACATCAGTGTTGTATACGAAACATGTAATATATTATCATTTTAAATGAAATAACTGCAGCCTTTACAGAAGCTTTATTCCACTGAGGAATCTTACTAAATGAAGGTATTAAACATTGTTTAACTCTCGAATTGGAGGTTTTTCATTTGGCCCGGCAAAGATTGCGTGACGTGATTCAGGGGACGCTAAAGGGTTTTTCTTTTACTTCTGTTTTGTAATCACCGTGGTATATCATAAAGTAGTATTTTGTGTATTTTTTTTTTCTTCACTGTATTTCTTTAAGAACCTCTTTGGGTTCGTCTGTCTACATGGACGACGAACGACTGGGTGTGGAAAAGGCCACAATTACAAATGAAAGCATACACCAAGATGGCAGTCACTGAATTCAGTTAAAGGCAGTAAGCTCTGAATTAACAATATATGCATTATGTCTTGTTTTTTATGCTTTATTGTCAGATTAATAATTACAGATGAAGACGTGTTGTAAACTTGCTTCTCAAGCAAAATTAGCGGTCATTGAACGAAGCAGTATTTTGCCAGATTTTGTGTGCATTGAGGACAGTTATAATGGGCACCTTGAAGGCTATCAACAATTTCAATACAGTTGTATACAAATGTGTACTAGTATAATTTTGTATTCTGCGGTACTTTGGAACTATTTTTGTGTTTCTCTGATGGGAAACAACATTGTTTGGGGCACATTTGTACTGTATTTGCACGCTGAGTTTGAAGCCCCTAATTTGATTTGCATAATTCGTAAATACCGGTATTTAAAATCGACTTCGTGGTTTTAAAACCAACTGGGCACACTTTTTTATGATATTTAAGATTAAGTCTTTATTGTTCTATGGCTACAACGAAATTGCTGTACGACGATCCACTTTTGGTTTAGATGATTTCTTTGTTAACCCATTTTTCCCGATTTATTACAAGCTGTGAAAGTGGGTTGATAGAAGTTAATGTTTAACTACTTGGAACAATGATATGGAAACTTTTATAATGTCCTAATAGTAACTGGACTTGATCCTGTCAAACAACAGTAGAATGTAGCTCTGCATCAAATTTTAAGTATCGTAAGAAGTTGCCAAAGTTCGAGAAATTTTGCATTTTTCCCCCAGGGGACCCCCTATAAATTGCTGAAGAAAATTTTTGAGACCAAACGAAATGTGTTTTTAAAGTTGCTAGACAAAGTGTAGGATTTAAAAAAAAATCTGTTTTTTTCATGACTAATTTTGATTATGAGGATCTTAGAGAGACAGCCACTTAATTCCTCCAGAGAAATTTAAAGGCTTTCGTTTCCACAAAGTCGATCCTCAAGGTTTGCTGCTAAATAACCAAGCTGTGATAGGCCCAAAGTTTAAAGTTTCATGACTCTTCCGAATATTGTCAGGTCTCTTGTGCTCCATAAAGCTGACAATCATACACATTCAAACAATCAGAACAGTTAAAAACTAAGAGACACAATTAAAAGAGAAAACGTGTGTCATTGCCTTAACGTCTAGACATAAATTGTTTGAAAACCCTTAACGGACAAAATAGCCTATGATTCACTGCCGAATAATTCGTTTAATTAAATTGAAAATTTTGAAATTAAAGTTAAAAGAAACATACAAATGGCATTTGATTTTCATTAAGAATAAATGCTTTAAAAGTTACTGGTAACCAGAAAATTACCAAACACAAAAATATATATTAGAACTCAGAAACAAACATACAACTTTTAATTTTCACTAAGAAATCGCTTAAAATCCTTATCGGAAACATATATACTAAATGAATGTTTCAATTCATAATCATGGGCTACCTTAAAGAAACTTGACATATTTTGTTGTTCTTTTTGCTGTGGGGTTTATGTCTTTAAATCAGGGAAAACATGCCTCGATTGCTTTCATGCTTTACCAAGTTTGTGAAATGTGATCAAAGTCATGTTTCCATTACGTTGCAACATTATTTAACGGCTGGCTGTTTTATAATAATACGTAAGGACATTTTGGACTTGAACTCGCGCCTCCCGACTCTAATTCCCAACACTAAACCACTCGACCACCGACCATGCTAGATACGCATCAAAACGCGTCTCTCGGTTGAAAAATTTTTTTAGATCGATTTTATTGTTACATTTAAGACTACAAATGCGAAACATATTTAACCCTTTTCGGCCTGGGCTTTTTTGAGTTCCTGAGTGGATAGTCGTACAGCAATTTCCTTGCAGCCATAGAACAATAAAGACTTAATCATAATCCTCTTTTGCCTAGGCTTTTTTTGAGTTCCTTAGCCTGGAAGGGGAGCACATTGTGACCCCCCCCCCCCCCCCCTCCCCTCCCCCCCTATGAACTTCAAGAACATTAAGGCAATGACAATAAAACCCTAGAAGGTAAAACTTACGTCCAAAACTGTCTCCTTTGCGGTCCGCACAATGGAACGATGACGTCATATGACGTAGTTATTAGGTAATTAGTTATACGGCCGCCATCTTGGATCCGCCATCTTGGATTTCTGATTTTTTTAAAAACCTCTTAAAAAACCATCCAAATTGACGCAAAATTAATCAAAACCAATACATAAACGCTAAATGATGAAAATACAAAAGTTATACCAATAAACATTGTTTTTTTCTTTCAAAGGTAGAAATATGCAAATTTCCAAAAAACACGGCTGTCAAAATCTTGTTGCCATGGAAACGTCAAGTCACGTGATCAAAAAATTGTCATGTGAAATTGTTGCCAGACAAATTTAGGAAAAGTCACAAAGTTTGATGGCGTTTGAATACATCTTAAAGAAGTTATGAATGTTGAAAGTTAGCGCGGGTACTTTGTGCCCCCCCCCCCCACCCCCCCCCCCCCCCCCCCCACCCCCCCCCCCCCCCCCCCCCCCCCCCCCCCCCCCCCCCCCCCCCCCCCCCCACCCCCCCACCCCCCCCCCCCCCCCCCCCCCCCCCCCCCCCCCCCCCCCCCCCCCCCCCCCCCCCCCCCCCCCCCCCCCCCCCCCCCCCCCCCGCCACCCCCCACAGGCCGAATAGAGTTAAGCTTATTGTTGTTTATATTCGTTTATAACAAATTAGTCATTGTTATCGATGGATTCTCGTTGTTCTTGTTACGAAACACATTCGTAACAAAGCATTACGTCACTAAGTTTACAGCTGATGGGAGGATTGAGTGAGCGAGTGAATTCAAGCCACCGTTTCCGATAACTCGTTCATAACGCATGCGCTTATTTACGGGTTAAAGATGGCTTTATAGTTTAACTAAGTGGGAAATCAACTTCACAAATAATTACTTTATCTTTCAATGTCCTTGTTGATATGTTATATCTCACAGCAGTTAAGTGACCAAACAATGAGGAATGCTTTAACTGTAACACTCTGAAAGGTCAGACAATTTATCTACTATTCCAGCTCAAGCTCTAACTATTAAGCAATTCATATTTCAAAGTAACATGTCTTCGAAAACTAAAAATTGAAGAAAGTCAGTAAACAAGTAATTTTCAGTTTTCATTGTTTTCAGTTACTAATGAATACAGTTGCTCGTTCTATATTGTCGCCTAAAAAAATACCATAAACAATCAAACTTTTTATAGAAAAAAGACGACAAAAATTAAATTGTATAATATAACACAATTAACACTGAACACGGAAAAACATGCCCTTAAATTTGCACAAAAAATTCGTTTTAACTACTGTAAGTTGTAATCCCTAATATCACATAAATCGGAGAAAATGGCCGAGAAATTTTTCTAAGACACACAAAATGGCCCATGATATTCACTGAGATGTCCCTTATTGAAAACAGAAAAAGACCAGTTAATTTCCTCTGATAAATCGTTTTGTAACCTAAAAGTCTTTACCGAAAACTGACAAACCATGTTGGATTGCATGCTCTAACGTCTTTCACTGAGAAGCCGTTTAAACATTAAAAAATCCAGTCACTGAAAATTGATATATTAAATAAGCAAAATGGGTTATAATTGTGACTATAAACTTAACACGGAGTGTGATTTTCACGAATAAATTGGTGCATAAATGAATTCCTTATTGATTTTTTACGTTGTCATTGTTAGGGCAGAAAGACGTTGCATCAATAAGCAAAAAAAGGCCCGCAACGCGCACATGCGTCTACCTGAAGGTTGGGCATGTTTGTTGCCAATTCTCAATCCTTAAAGGAGAACTGAAGTCCCAAAACAAGTTAATTTCTTTTGGTAGCTTAATGTATGAAAAACATGATTCGAACCATTTTTTCTGCCCAAAGTGTTGTATTAGCGAGAAATAACGCTTTAAAGGTTACTCTAATCCGCTTTTGTACGGCGGCTCAGAATAGGTGTATCAGCGGTTGTTATTGAAGTTTATGACGTAGGGTATGGGGAAGAAAGTAAACAGCACCGCGATGGAGGTTTGTAGGCGCACGCGACGGTTTCTTACTTTGAATCGAGAAGAAAGCAAATGCAGGGAAGAAAAAAAAGTACCAGAGGGTTTTATTTGGCCACTGACATCATTTCAATATTTGAGGATTGTGTAATTTCACGTTTATCGTGACATGCGATGTTAAAATCGAAGGTATGTCGTTAAAATTACAGTCTCGCCTAGTCTTCACATTGATTGTACACTGAAATATGTTTCAAATTGTGTAACTAAAGATCGATTTTGGCGGAGGTGTTATTGCTCCTTATGCAGAATTTACTATAAATTTGAATTGCTTTCCATTCTCATGCCTTCGTTCGACAGTGTATGTTTGTTGTTCATCTTTGAAGTTTTGATCGATAACACGGATCAAGTGACGATGGCGCGTGAATGTTGCAATAAAGATCGATGTACATTTACGTTCGTACAAATAAAATGTTGCAATCTGTCGTGGACTTTGGTTTTTCTTTTAGTTTACGTAGTATACTTTCCGTTCTTACGCAAGGAATCTTGTATAAATGGGGATTGCTTTGTAATTAAATAATTATTTCAACTCGCGACTTAGTCTAAAAAACGTAAACTTCTCTTGTCCTTTCGACAATGGTGTACTGCGCGGCTGTTGATTGCAACAATGACTCGAGACATACTACTGGTATTCATTATCACCGCTTTCCAAGTGACGAGTTTTTCCGAAAACAGTGGTTGGCGAAAGTATCTCGTGCTGATCTTGTTGTGACCAAGAACAGCAGGTTGTGTTCAGAGCATTTCATGGCTGATTGTTACGAGCGTGACTTAAAAGCAGAACTTCTTGGTGAGAAACCGAAATTTAACTTAAAGACAGATGCTATACCCTCATTATTTTCTCATCGATCCCCACCAAAAAAGCCTCGACTATCGTCTGAGAAACGTACGCAAGATCAAGCCAGAAAAGAGGTAAGATTTCAGAGATTGTTTAGCCTATATAATTTTAGTGCTATCACACAGCAGGTCAAGTGACCCATGAGTTGTCATGCACCTACAGTGCCAATTGACAATCTGATAGTGGTGTGGTTCAAATTTTTCTTTGGTTTGAAAATGTTCAACAGTTTAAGGTTCATTAACCATAATCTAAGGCAAAGAAAACAAAATCAAACTGGTTTGGAAAAAATCAAACTAAAAGAAATTTTAACCACAACATATATCAACTTTTTCTTGTGTTTGCAATCTATAGTGCTACATGTAGTTGCCATTTAGGGGTTTCAGTTTTGGTTCAAGGAGCATGAAATTCTGGTACCTTTAGGAAAAGCTGAATCTTATGGAAATTTAATGAGTAGCCCTCCCCGATCTCTCATTATATACAGAATCGAAAGTGAAAGGAATAAATCAAAACAAATAATTATTTGCTTCTTACAATTCCTCTATTGTCTAGAAATAGAGCTGTTAGTTTATTCCCCACCGTTCAGCTAAGTAGCCCCAAAAATATGCACATGGAATTTAGTGTGTCAAGCAGTATAAAAGGTCAAGACAACAGGATAACTTTGAACCAAAGAAAGGAAAAGACTTAAAAACCTATTGAAGGTTTTCCTTAAAAAAAAAAAAATGAGGAACTCAGAAAAATTAGGGGAAAAAAAAGAAACTTGACAGTGATGTACAAAATCCATATTGCTTTGGTTTGCAGTACATTACTTCTCTCACTGACACAAGTCTTCAATCATTACCTGATGGACTTGATGAACCTCAACCCAGTACATCTGCATGGACAGAGGAATCAGCTGATTTACAGCCTGAAGTCACCGCAACGGTCGAGTCACAAGCAGTCCAAGTCAATATACTGAGGGAGAGTGCTGATTTTGGTTGCCAGGTCAACACACGTGGAGACCGACTTATCATGAAATCATCTGACACCCAGACCCCAGAAGTGCATACCTGTGAGGCCAGCACTCAAGTTGAAGAGGCCCAAATGGAAGACATCATGGACGAAATTACTGCCGACCCTACCTCCCCAGAGGTGTCCCCGAAAAAGGATGCCAATTATGTGCCTATGAAATCTGATAGTTTTTCGGATGATGCTTCAGAATCAGAAGACGAAGACAGAGAAACATCCCAATCTTCAATGAACCCACAGGACGACACCAAATTCATTGTTTTTAAAGAGGAACTCCTAAAGCTCTTTAAGCGATGCCTTGAGTGTGGTGCAGTTGTTACTGAAACAAATGAATCCACCCAGGGAAGCCAATTGCTCATAACCATGAAATGTATTAATGGGCATTTAAAAACCTGGGAAAGTCAACCAATGATTGAGGGAATGGCTGCTGGAAATTTATTATTCTCATCTTCTATTTTGCTAAGCGGTGCCACATACACTAAAGTGGCTTCTCTAGCAGACATATTTAAATTACAGTTCTTCAGTGAGAAAACATTTTACACCATCCAAGACAAATATTTGTTTCCTGTAGTTAATGAGTCTTGGCAAAGGGAGCAAAATTATGTTTTTGCAGATCTAATTGATCAAGATTTGTGGCTTTCGGGGGATGGTCGCTGTGACAGCCCTGGCCACAATGCCAAATATGGCACATATACTATGATTGACCAAGAAACAGATAAAATAGTTGATTTTAATGTTGTTCAAGTCAGTGAGGTGAACAATAGTAATGCCATGGAAAGGGAGGGGTTTAAGCGCTGCATGGACAACATAAAAACCAAGGGGGGACAGATTAAAGTTGTCGCCACTGATAGCCATGTTGGTATCAGGGCCGACATAAAGAGAGAATACCCTGAAGTGGAACAGCAATTTGATGTTTGGCACCTCTCTAAAAGTATCACCAAAAAGCTTAATGAAAAAGCCAAGAAAAAGGACTGTGAGGAGCTCTCACCTTGGATAAAGTCAATTTCGAATCATCTCTGGTGGTGTGCTGAAACCTGCGAGGGGGACAAGGAGATGTTGAGGGAAAAGTGGATATCCATTGTCCATCACACTGCAAACATTCATTCCTGGGATTCTGCAGACTTTTACCACCAGTGTGCTCATCCACCTATCCCACGTGACGAAGCAAGAACCAAGCGGTGGCTCCGGCCTGGCTCACCAGCCCACGAAGCACTAAAGGAAGTCGTCTTTGATAGAAAGCTATTAAAAGATATCCAGCAGTTGTCCTTGTGCTGCCACACTGGTAAACTGGAGGTATACCATAATGTATATACCAAGTACACTCCCAAGCGTCAACACTTCACCTACAAGGGCATGGTCGCACGTACCCAGTTGGCAGCATTAGACCACAATGCAAACGTGGGAAGGCAACAGGCCACAGCGACAAGAGGTGCTAATGAGGGGGGGTACCAATACAAGGTTGTTTTTCCAAAACACACCAAAGAGTGGGTGGCAAAGCCTCTCATGGAAAAGACAAACAGAGATCACCTGAAGCCAATGCTCGATGCCATTGTTGACAGAAAAAGACAAAAACCTCAGGAGAGAAGTGCAACACTTACATCCCCACACATCCCTCAAAATATTGCCAGCAAACCTAAGTCCCCGAAAGCAGATGTTATTGCTAAGCATACATCAAGATTTTCAAATCTTTAAAAATTCAAATGTAAGTGAGCAGAACTATATGCATGTTTATTACAATATGAATGAAAGAAAAATGCCAGAAAGAGCATGAATAATTTACACATAATTATTTCTATCGGAAAAATGTTTCCTTTTTGGCTTATATATTTGATGTTATTGTCAAAATCGGTCAGATAATTCATTAGGAAATCAGTAAATAACAAATGAAGCCATCAAAGTTGTATGTTATGAACAATGTTAGATAAAAAACATACAATTTCATAGCTTTATACAAAAGATAATGTTCCAGTTCAACCGATTTATGCTGAAATGATTGAGATTATAAACAATTTCTTTTTTAGGTTGAAAACATGAATGATATTCATAAACTAAAGCATAATTACATGTAATAAGAAGCAGAAAATAAATATTATTGATAAGCGCACTGATGAAGTTATAACTCTATATCTGCCTCTCTAAATCCAGCATATTGTCCACTTTCTTCAGGAAATTCTTTCGTAATGGCCTGAACCACATATGCAGGAATAATCCTTCGTCGCTTTTTCCCCAAAACGCCATGTACCCACCACGTGAACTGCCGATAAGCTTCCAAGCGCCAAGTTCTAAAATAAATCAAATACTGCTGTCAAAGCAATATAAGGTGAACAAAAACAAAAACTATAAATTATAGCTAGGGTGAAGTTTATAAACAACTCACCTGTTTGTTATTGGTTCCGGTATTGGATTAAGTCGCGCATTGTGAATAGTCACGAGTGCTGTCCTCAAAACATCGAAGTCAAGGCACACGATACGAAACTTTTCATGCGTTGTTATACATGTGACACCCACCAGTAGAAAACAACAACATTAAATCAAGCCTCTGTCTGGGTATACATAGCTTGAATGTTTTTTTTTATTTGTCTGAATTTAGTATAGTTTACACAAGGAAATATCGTTTTGTAGCGTCTTCAAGCGAAAGCAAAACGAACAATTTCTAGTGGATTAAAATTAAACTACTATCGGCAGCACTGTCAAACCGGATTGGAAAGGTAAATAACTGTAGTATTTAAAACGTACAATGAATGAAAAAAGAAAACATCACAAACCTGAGTCGTCAAATTTCTGATTGAGCTCTTCTAGCTCTTGACAGCTGTAACATTCACCTGCTGTCGGCATCGACACGCACACACCACAAATACACCAGTTCGTATTCCCGATCCTCATGCTTGAGTCTGGTTTGTCTTCTTCGACAACGTGATATAAGTCATCCTCGCTCGATTCTTCACCAGGAGAATAGGTTGGTTCGAATTGGAAAGGCTGAATTCCGCTCATAATAGGGGAAATTTACGGCGAATTCTGGCAGAAATATACTGTTCGTGTTTGTTTACTCTTCTGATGTCTCCCCGTACCATACGTCATAACTTCACGTTAACAGCCGCTGACTGATTTTTGTCGCCTGCGGTATCACGCCGAAAAAGCGGGAAAAGAGTAACTTTAAAGCGTTATTTCTCGCTAAGGCAACACATTGGGCAGAAAAAATGGTTCGAATCATGTTTTTCATACATTAAGCTACCAAAACAAATTAACTTGTTTTGGGGCTTCAGTTCTCCTTTAAAGTTGAAATTGCCTAGTAACTGTTTCCTGAATATTTATGTAGGTTTATTTTCTCTGTTAACGAGAACTGTATGGATGAAACAATGCAGTTATTCGATTTCGAGGTTTCACTATCTTTGTGCTATCATTTAATAGTTGGTCCTAGAAGTTGTTCCTTAAAACGCGCTTAAAAAGAAATTTGTTTGATCTGTGTTGCACTGTATCTCGACTGAACTAAGAAAATTATGATCGAATTTGGTGGTTATAAGAAAAAATAGAAAAACTGTGCTAAAACTAAGACTAGCTCAGCTCTACCTTTTTCTTTGTTTAAATCGGGTTGTCTTTCTTTCTTTCTTTCTTTCTTTCTTTCTTTCTTTCTTTCTTTCTTGATTCTGACATTTATAGTTTCCTTGTATCCTACAAAGAAATAAAACAAAAAATATATCAATAAATGCCATCACGTTTTGAATATCAAAAAGGTAGACACGATTATTGTTTTTATCAACAAAGTTAATAACTAAGATAAATTGGCCACCGTAAAAAGATTCAAAAGCTGTCGTTTCGAGCGACAGCCCTTTAACAAAGTGAATCACAACGGGATGGCGCTTCAAGAATGGAATGGAATGGAATGGAATGCGAACACAAGGGGCTAGCGATCGAAACGTCACCTTTTGAATCTCCTTTCGATTGCTAATTAACAACTATTCACCGAAGTGGAGGTGGGTAGTGGTGGATATTTACCGAACCGCGAAGCGGCGAGGTAAATATCCACCACTACCCACCTACACTGAGGTGAATAGTTGTTTAGTATATACAGAAACAGTGAGATAATATAACGAAAATGATGCTTTTTAACTCATTTATTCCTGTCAATGATTACAATTTTCGCGCGCAAATTGCTGGGAGGTGAATAGCACTTGCTATTCCGAGTTTCAGTAGCCAATCAGAGCGCGCCAACAATGCTATCCACTGTTTCAGTATATACTAATTTACCTTATCAACTCAGTTTTCATTCTTTTTTTTTTAATTTCCCACTACAGAAGCCACGGAATATAACTATTAAAGCTTATCAATCAACTCACCTCTTTAAACATTATATTATCATGTCGAAGTTGATGGAAGCTCACCTATGATTTCTTGTTTCTACGTTTAACCTGACAAAAAAAAACTATCATGTAAGTGTACGTATTCGCTGGGAAATGTGTCTATCTAACTAAGTTAAACGGGACTAAAGCATCCACTCACACTTGTCCAAATTTCCTTCGAGGGAGATTTGTCTCATAACACTGACATTTACTGGGACAAAAGATATGGTCTTTTTTGCGCTTTAAATTTTAGTCTCTCTTGTTTCTTCCAGGGATAGTCGCAAGGGCGAACTAACACCCGAACTAACGAATCGTGCCTACGCGTTGGAGGCGATTCTGAACGGAGAGTTTTCGTCTATTGTTTTTCCGTAGGGAACGTCGCGCGAGTAAAACACGCGGGCGATTCACGCCTGCTCGTGACAGGCTTTTTTATTTGCGGTCTCGCTTGCTTTGCTCTCTTCACTGTCCCTGAAAGTCATGTTTAGTAGCTACATTTATTTGAGGTCTGTCCCTTTTGAATATGAAACTATTTGTTGTCTCTTTCAGACACGAACCGGCATACAATGTACCATCTAACATTTAACTACGAAATACTTTTTCCAAATCTTACCTACTGAAACAATTTACGATGAGGTATATGGTTTCTGTCACATTCTTCCATTCTGCGTCTGCCTGACATTTACCTGGAGAGAGAGCGAGAAAAATATTAATTATTATTATTATTATTATTATTATTATTATGCAGGGGGTCGATTATCAGCTCTCATACGATTATGCTATCAGTTGCTCCCACTGAGACTAAATGGCTAAGCGACATAAATGACGGAACTTATGATTAAGATCGTTACGTCCTAGTGGGTACTAAGATAACTTCCAATTCCCTCTCCTTTCTTGTCCGTGCCGTACAAGAACCAGTAACGGATCTAAAGGAGAGTTTCACCCCCCTCATCTTGCAAAACAATAAGACCTGACGTATTGAAAATTGTTTTCAGTCTCTGACATTTCCATTCCACAACATCCCTCCCCACATACCCCTAGTACCCCCCTGCCCCACAACTCCCGACCGCTGAAAACAGATTTGCGCTTTTGCTATTCCATAATGCAAAGCAACGGCGCAATGGGAAAATTTATATTGGCACAAAACTTTATATACAACTATAACAATAATTTACTAAACAAACGATTATTTATGAGGCAATTGTTAAATATGGCTGAAATTTTAGTTGTAGACTAACTATTGAGTAGCATCATATAGCGTCCAGTGTAAATTGACCAGAATTAAATTGCTACCTCGCATCAGTCTGTGTTTATCTCAAACCACGGACAGCGGCTATTTACTACACACCCGGTTATTAACGAGGCAACTGTTAAATATGGCTGAAACCATTTGTTGTAGACTGACGAAGTAGCGTCTTATAACGTCCAGTATAAATAGACCAGAATAGAATTGCTATATCGCGTCAGTCTGTGTGTATCTCAAACCATATACAACTGACATATCAGTAGTGCACAGTTGATCAAGAAACAATTATTAAATATGGCGGCTGGAATTGTAGTTGCAGACTAAGTAAACAAAGCCACGGTAGTCTTTATAGCGTCGAGTGTAAACTAAGCCATCCGGCCGAAGTCATTGCTTGAAAACAACCCTCAATAAATGCTGCAAGGAAACTATATAACATTATATTTTCTTACCTAAAGTACGCAGCCGTAGAACACGCTTCAAAGTTATCGTCATTCATCCACAAGTTGACAAAATAAATCTTCGCTTCAGAAAATGTTGTAGTCTGCAGATGACTTTGCTCCTCGCCTCGAACAACATTAAAGTTATAAAAGTTTCGTTTGCAATCTAGAATTATTTGTCAAGATGAATATAATTCCTTCAGCCTCCTTCGCTATCCTCGTGGTGAAGGTGCGAATACAAAAATGAATAATGATTGTTAATTAATCTAGTATTTATTTGCAATTGAAATAAGAATTTTTACTATTCGACATCAGCATTCTAGAGTGCAAATATGACACGTTATTCTGTTATTGCACTCTTCTGACAGCGCGCTAGAAAAAACAACTTTAAAAACTTAATTTTAGGAAAAGATTACTTTCGTATTTATTCAGCGAAAAGTTGTGTAATACGGCTAGGCATGTTTACTCGTCAGGCTCGATAAAATAAAAACTGACTCGTCAAAATACTCAGCCGTACACAACTTCACGATGAATAACGCCTATATATATTCCACAGTTCTACGTTGAATAAAATATTTAGGATAAAACATGCACAGTTTTAGCAGGATAGATTAATAGTTCGTGGTTTTGATCTCGGAAATAATTTCCTGTAAACATTAACCCTTTAGCTGTATTCAAAAGCTGCAAGCGTTTATACCTTTGATTGACTTAAACACTAAACACTACTGAAACACTAAAAACTAAACACGGTCTCACAAGACTTGCCAATTGTTTATATCTATACGAAAAAGTGTTAAGATCTACGCTGTAAAAATGTTTAAATGAAACTAGACGTTTCGGCAATGCTGCCTTCATCAGTAGTAAACATGTGTTCGTTGCTAACGTACGTGGAAAAACGATGAAACATTCAGAAATCTCAAACTCGCGTTCGTCGAAGGAAAAGCGCGCGCAAGTCTAGCCTTGGGGATCTTGTATTTGAAAATATAACACATTTCTTCGCGTCTTGTTCTGATCTGGTCACCTAGATCCGGTTTAATCACTGCTACCATCATGTAGCTGAGGTTTTGGTTTGGTCACGTAAAATGTTCAGGCACTGGCGGCACAACCTTCCTTTTGATAACATCTGATCGTTGTTCACGGAACATTGCCGAAACGTCTAGTTTCATTTAAAATTTTTCCTGCGTTGCACTTGCGACTTTTTCACGTGACTATATTTCTTCGCTCCCAGACGCTCCCAGATGCTCCCCCATTCCACCCACCCACCTTTCTATTCAAATTTACCTAGAAATAGCTCTTTTATATTTAATTAATTACTATGTTGTTTTGTAATTTCTTAAAGGGAGCAATCACATAGTTTGGACAGAACAAAATGGACGATTGTCTGGCCACGTTTATTCTCGCAAAAGCATTTATATAATCTCGGCTGTGTACAGACAGGCGGAAAAGTTTGATCAAACATCGGACAAAAGGAAGCTTGAGAGAATAGTTACAAGAAAGAGCGTTAAGAGCAATATACAGATCCCACGCTGACTCATAAGATGAACTCTTAGGACGTGCCAATCTGACTACGTTATACAACAGACGCTTACAAGCCTGATCCTGGTGCTGACGAATACATCATTTGAGGTATCAGCCTTTTATATGCACTTTAAGTATTGTTCCACATAAGAACGATAGCAAACTTCATTGTTCTGCGGCATTAGCTCTTTCCCACATAGAATATCTTTGATTTCAAGAATAGAGGAGGAGCTGATGGTTAATAATTATATTTCATTATAAAAATAAAGAAAATCCATTTGCGTCAAATAAATTTTAGGAAATGTTCGTGCTTAACCAATCAGAATAGCAGAAGGCAATAGCTAATAATTTTGCTTCTTTGATGAATTTCCCCAATTACAATTTCTTTTAAAAATTGTATGTTGTGCGATTGGGTCTCAAATTACTTGAAACCTTAAAAAAAAATTAGACAAAATGCACCTTGAACCTTAACTTTTTAGCGGTTTTTGAGTCTAGGCCAATGAGATCACTAGTTGTAACAATGAAAAATCTTGACATTCCATCGTGTTTGACATTCCATTGCCGTTCAGCGCTATCCTTCTTATGCGGATCATTACTTAATATAACTTTTTTGTTTTGTTTTTACACCTTTTCTTAAATAAAG
Organism: Dendrophyllia cribrosa; assembly: GCA_024195265.1. Lineage (NCBI taxonomy): Eukaryota > Metazoa > Cnidaria > Anthozoa > Scleractinia > Dendrophylliidae > Dendrophyllia > Dendrophyllia cribrosa. The sequence goes on along the minus strand of JAJLRJ010000005.1, from coordinate 24,028,320 downwards.
GTGAAGTGTCCCCTGGGGATGGACTTCGATACCGTATTGAAGTCCTCCCCCGGGAGGAGATAAATGCCATGGGTGCTCGTCGTGTTTTGGAGGGGTCAAAATGTTTAGATTGGTACCGCTTAGGGCGCTAAAGTCTAAAATGTCCACCGTTAGAATCATTGCGGTATCTTCAAGGGTAGAAATAATATGACGGGAACATTTGCAGTCAACTGTTTTGTAACATGGGGTATCAGGTAACCCGGTAGCCCTAAGGTAATGAGGGGTATGATTTTGGACACTTTTGGGTAGTTTGTTGGTGTTCCGGATGGTGTGATCACCAAATGACGAAAAACAAAAGATTCAAAAGGCACTGAACAATACCCGCACCACAACACAAAAGCTAATCAACAATGGCTTCCGCAACACCAAGAAACACCCCACTTTTGGCATTCCGTAATCGACCTTGGTAAATTATCGTGTTTTCCCGTTACTTTTAGGCGCAAGTTGAAAGTTCGTAATTTCATGATCCAAGAGACTAGCTGCGTAATAAGATCGGATTATACCGTAGGCAATTTATGACATGTGGTATATTTTTAGCCTGATGTAATTGCGCAGGAACAGAGCACGAGAAGATGACGCTACTAGCAGTTTGAGATATCTGGTATAATTCTAGCATAACGTTATAGTTGTATTGTAGCAGGTGTACAAGTTTTGAAACGCGGGGAGGTGTATGATGACTCGACCAAATCGGCTTTACTTAGTGCCGATAAAGAGAAAACTTTTATTTGTGTGGGTCGGCAGTTTATGATTTTGAAACCTTGGACTTAACGTTTTGTTTTTTAACATGGAAAGCAATTTCGCAGGCACACCCAACAACCGGCTATACAGGTTTTAAGGCCGATTAAGACGTATCAACTGTTCTGTGCGACTGTTGCAAAGAATAGGATACGACTTCGCACTTGGGAGATCGTTCGTGGCTACTATACTTTAGATTGTTTCAAAATCACATGACAGTTATCATACTGTCCACGACCGATATCTGATATATTTTGAGCTTGACGTAATACTAGCTTTGTAGCTGTACAAATTTTGGAAGATGATGACACGGCAGCCCAAGCTCATAATAACAGTGATTGCGTAATGTGACCTGTGGGGAAAAGCTCTAATAACATCAACCGCTTACAACATAAGTATTATTCCGAAAATAGCATTCAGTACTAAATTTCTTATCTTAGATATTTAGAGTACAATTTGCATAAGCTCTAAAAAAATGATGGAAAGAAAAAAAAAACACTTTTCTTTCAGTATTATAACTATATTCTCAGGGAAACACAATAGCAGATTTCATTTACCAATAGATGGTTTTCACTCACGTGACCTTCAGTCCTGTGGGACTCAAATGACAAAGGCCATGGCGGCCATGTTGGTGCACATGACAAAAGAAGTTCATTAAAATTCTTTTGTAGGTGTGCACCAACATGGCCGCCGTGACGTAACGTGAAAACCACCTATCGATTCTTCCTACGCATAGCGAAAATAAGAGAAAAATAGTATAAATTTTAGCGAAAATTGTGTTATAGAGCATTTCGCACGAATTCGCACGCAGGCAATAATTTTGCCACAGCTATTTCCATGTGTTACCCATAGTCATGTTTATCTAATGCATGATATTCAGAGCTTGAGCTTGTCGACCGGTGATTGGCCGTCACGAAAGCAAACAAACAAATATGTCTAAAGTGGATTAAGGTCCGAAATCCCAACTTTTTTTACATTGACCTAGGAGGAGGAGGGGGGGGGGGGGGGGGGGGGGGGGGGGGGGGTGATTCCTTTTTTTTTTTCTTTTTAATGAAGCTTAATATCATGAGGATTTTGACGGCTTCGGGTCAAAAGTGTCCCAAATTAAAACTGAGTGCATTTTCCATATACGTAATACTTTTAAGGAAATTATAAAGAGAATTTTCGTAGAGATAATCAACCATAATTTGAATTGTAAAGATTTTTTTTTAAAGACACAGAGCGTAATACTTTTAAGGAAATTATAAAGAGAATTTTCGAAGAGATAATCAACCATAATTTGAATTGTAAAGATTTTTTTTTAAAGACACAGAGCGATAAACATGAAATAAAAAAAGAAATTGGCTCCATTTTTTAAGTTGCAATTTATTTCCAATCTGGTCATCTGCAGCCTAAGACAAGTATTTTGCTCTTAGAGCGCTAGAAGAGTAATTTTAAACAAAACTGAACCATTCAATTCCTTTTGGGTTTCCACTGATATAAATATGTCTGTCGGCTTTATAAAGTAACACTGAAAAATGATGACATAGCTCGTTCGCATATTTCAACTTATACCACGTAAAGAAAGAGCTATTATTCGTTGAGCTCAGGACTAGGCAAAACATTACGCGTTTCTGATTTTGTTCTATTTTGCAGATATGAAACGTGGAATCCCTCTAAAATTGCATAACCGTAATGAAAGCCTAAATATGTACAATACATTTGTTACTAATATTACTTTATTACGCGTTAGCAAACAGAATGTCATATATATAGACTTATAATTATTTTTCGCCACGGAATAGGGACAACACCTACGTTTCAAATTCACGAAATTGATACGTTGAAGATGATACAGAAAAACATTTGCTTCAAAAAGGCATGGCGGATCATTTTAAACCAGTGAGGAATGAGAAAAAAAGGAAATAACAGACAATCATAATTATACGTTTTATCCAAAAAAAAATATTAATAAAACTCGTGTAAACACAAAGTATGCATATCACCTACTGTTTTCTTTTCATATCCGTATGTGTGTCAAAAATTCTGTTAATTTTTTCCTTTCGGACTGTGAAAATTTGCATAGTTCATAAAATGGAGCTTTGAATTTTGAAGTATATACAGTCAATCCCACCAGGTGGATTTTGAAGAGTATAAATTGTAAAAGCAGTAAGTAGTCCTCCTATTACTTTTGATGAATTAAGGTTGTTGAAAATAAAAGTGAAAATGGATAAAAATTAACATCTGAATGTTTAAGAAGAAAATCCCACCAGGCGAATTTTACACTGCATATTCTGTAATGAGGACAGTACGTCGAATAACATTTGTACATTAAAAATTCAATAAACGGCATCACACCTTAAATCAGCCTCTGTAAGGCTTCATTTCACTAATGGTGCAATTACTAACTAAGAAAAGAAATTGCAATTTTCAAATACACGTATATTCTATATATACCAGGCGAATTAGTAACTCAGAGGCTAGAGAACTGGAAATACATGCATATATAAAGCTGAAAGCAATATTTCCCTTTTTACTTTGCAAGACGAATTAAACAATTTATAAATTAGTTCCAATTTTGATTCATTGAAAGCAGAAATTTTTGGTATATTTCGCTTGACAATATTTCAAAAGGAAATGTGATGTTTTTGTAACCTTCGATACTGGGTTCTCTTTGGTGTATAATATTTAATTTGTTTTGACTCAGGGATTGATAACGTGTAGTTCTACTTCTTGACACTCTACAACTCCAAATCCGCCCTTTGGCGGACGTTTGGTGCGCGGAGTCGCGATATGTTTCCCGAAGTTGCTAGAGGAGGGCGATAAACAAGACCAAATAAATCTGGTCAGTCCGTTGCGATAATTGACACTGAACACAAAATAAATGGCTGGATTTATAGAGGAATTAAGATATGTTAAATGCAAAGTGCATTCTCCGATGAACTTCACACTACACGGCGGATCAAGGTCGTTGTTAAACCAGATGAAAGTAACTACGTATGTATAAATTAAGAAAGGAAACCAGCAGCAGCCGAAGGCGATAACTACTGTGAGCAACACACGAAGCACGTTTCGGTTACGCTTTAGATGACGTCTTTGTCCAGTGAAGCTCACATCTTCTGGAATAAGCATGCGTCTGATTCGGACAATAATTTTTATGTAAAGGGTAGTTACAACTATAAATGGAATGAACACAAACAGGATCGTATGGACAAGAAATTCGATTTTCCAGGCTTCAAATGAATCTGCAAGAAGTGGTTTCCAGGTGTGAACGCAAACAGCACCTTCGTCTTCGCTGAATAACTTGAAAGTGTAAAAGTGCGTTGCATACATTATACATGCCAACAACCAAGTAGTTAAAATCAGCACTGTGCACCTGTTCGGCTGTGAAGTATCTGCGATAACAGGACCCGAAATCGCGTAGTAGCGCTCAATGGCAATGATCAGTAGGCACAGCAATGACACGGCTACAGTTACGTCTTGAAAAAAGAAAACAATTTTGCATAAGGCGTCACCTACAGTTCCTGTAATGAGCCAAGCGTGCGGATAGCTGAATGTCTGTGTGATAACTCTCGGAATAACGAACAGGGTGCACAAAAGATCAGAAACGGCCATGTTAACGATCAACAAGTTCACGATTGTTCTCATTCGCTGCTCTCTGTAAACCACTATGACTACCAACGCGTTACCTAAAAGAGATGTTATGAAGATAAAAGCGCTAATGATGGCCCCGCCAATTTCCACTGTTTTGCGATCTACAGTATCGCACAAGACAACTAGCTCATTATCGTTCGATGTTTCTGTGATATTGCTGTTATTCATGACTGCTTGGAAAAAATCTCGAAATTCGTTTGTTCTGGGTCGAACTACAATATATTTTCTCCAGCGCTAGGCAATATCTTCATGCCATATAGGTAATAGTGTTTGAAAATTTATGGTTAAAAGAAGTCTTGCCTTTGTTATAAGCGATATGCATATAATTGTCGGGATAACATAACAAGCTTTGAAAACCAATGAATAAAAAGCTAGCTTCAGTTAGCAAACAAACTTGAAGAAATAAGATTACTTCTGTCACTTTGTCAGCTGCCGTAATATTAGCTTTTGGAGTGTTTTCTTCCCTTTTTGGATTTCCGTATCTTTAATTTCTTCTAAAAAAGACAGAAATCTCCGGTTTAATTTATGAAAATTAGGAAAGTTCCTTTCCATGCTGTATTAACTTGCCTTTTAATTGTTTCGGCTTTATTGATAAAGGAAATGTTTTGAATTGGGTTTCACAAGGACGTCGTCGGAAGAAATGATTGCCTAATATTAGGGAACTTTAGATCGGACTACAAGTAGTACGAGTACGAGTACGTCTTTTGAAACGTAGTTCGCGTGCTTTAGATAATCACTTTTTACAACAATATTATTTCTCATAAGCATCCTCATCCACTGGTCAGCAACAGAGTCGTACTCGTACTCAATCTCGTACTCGTACTTAAATCTTAAGGTCCCTATTAGAAAAGCGTCGAGAACCTACTAGTGTAGCAGTTATTAGCAAGTCCTCGTGGGTCGAGAATTGCTTCATCCGGTGCGAGTCATGTTTAAAGTATTGTCACTTACACTCTTCCGTGCTTTTGATGAAACCCGTCTTTTTAAATAAAAGTACAGAAAGAGGAATTCGATGTTAATTCGATCATGCTGATGGTTCGACAACAACGATAACAAAAATACAACGGCATTGTGGATTGATATAATCAGGGAGCTCGAGGTCTATAAAACACGTATTGCTGACTACTGCAATTAGTATTTGGTTTGTAGCTGTATTGTTGTTTATTTTCATTGCTGTTACAATGGTGACTTGAAAAAAAATAATAGTCTTAAAAGCCATCTAAAGCCATTTTTATGGTATGAATTTTCTCTCAAGTAAATCAAGAAAAACATGTTTCATGTTAACGCGTTGTTCAAAACTGCTCAATTGGTTTCTTGAAAAAGGCCGTGTTAAATTCAAAACCAGCTCACTCGGCTAACTGGTTTAAAGCTTTCGAATGTGAATTTAAAAACTTTTTTCGCAAAAACTAAAACGAATTAGTTAACAGATCCTTTACGTTTTAATCGGAAAAAATACTTTATTCCAAGATATGCTTTTGGACACTGCTCAGAATTCAGAGCAATATTATGCAGTTTTTTACTTTGATAATATTCTGCTCTATCAACGGACAAAAATGACATATACTAAAGAAACACATTAATTTAAAAGTGTCGATCGCAATAAAAGTATATAAATATTTTTAACATAATATAAAATAAAACTTGTACAAAAATGTACCTAAAAATACTTTAGATAATTCCAAGGGAAGTTTTAATAACCTGCCCCTTTTTCCTACACCAAGGAGATTTTGTGCGCGTAGGCTTGGTCGGAGCGATCCGACGATTAAAGTCTATCAGCATATTAGCTGATACTTGTGTTGCAATTGAACAAAGACTCAACTGACCAACTGTGTCCCATCTTTAGAACATACGGTACTAATTGGAACCTTTACGATGAAATAATTGTTTTCCTGTGAGAGTTCTTCTGGTACTGTCTGCAGTTTATCTGAGAAAAAAGGAAAGCTTAACTGAAAAAAAAAATAATACACATCTTATTATTTGTCACCTGTAACTTTAAAACAGTAAAGGAAAAAATAACACTTTTAATATGAGAACGCCAAATAATCATGCATAAAATAACAGAAATTAAATTGTTTAATGTCTCGTTTTACCGCCCAATTGGCATTCAAAACTTCCAAGCTAAAGGTTTTTATTAGTTATCTTTCAGCGCGGTTAATTATGAACTCAAACTGCTGGCGACTACATACATGCATCAAATAATGTGTTTGAGCTGGTTAAATTAAAACTGCCTAAGAGTTCCGTTGAGCGTAGTCTAATAACTCCAATTAGCTTTATAAATAGACCATGTCGGTTTACATAATCAGACAATTAACATATTCAACCATATTTTCGTGCGTGCATCTGAAAGAATACTTTTTCAGAACGAAATGTAACTTTCTCCAGTGCATCAAGGGAAACGTTTTTAAGCCTGGTTTCCATATGATCGCTGCGATCGCTAAAAAAACGTTCAGCGCTTGTAGCGAAATGGACTAAGTCACTTTCCATACTTTCAACATAATCGCTACGATCGCTGGAGAGTGGCGTAGTCCATTTCGCTACAAGCACGGAACGTTTTTTCAGCGATCGCAGCGATCGTAGCGAAAATAAAAAAGGAGTTGTTCACCACTGTGCAAATTTAAAATACGTGAGAATGTTGTATGTCACTGTTCTATGCGTTTTAATTTTTTGGATACATTATTTTATACGCCTTACTTTTTGGCATTTCACGGTAAATATTGTTTTTTTTTTCAGCGCTCTCCAATCTTATGTTGTCATAGTTTCAATAAATTATATATCTAGGAAGTTGTTTGGTAAAAACTTAACCACTTATATATGTGTGGTGTGGAAGGAAGGAACAAATTATCAAATGCTGGGAGATTGTACGGTTTTCTTGAAATGCATAATTTATTCTTGTATTAAACTTGGAATCATAGAGAAACTGTGATATCATAGATTCCTTATGGGAAAAATGTAATAATACACTTAACAAAACTTTATGGCCAAGACATGAACGTTTTCAGTTGTTTCAGCTTGATGTTTGCATAGTACATTATCATTTATGCAGTGGGTACAAATCGTAGAACTCGCTGATCAGTTCAGCACACACAGCGAAATACCATGAAATGTAATCTACTTCTACTCTATTCTTCTGATCTGCACTATTGTTCCACACTACTTGATCTATTGTGTTCCGTTTAGTCCTATTATGACGTCATAAGTAGCATGAGGTCAAGCCATTTTTCGGTGAAAAAAAAAACATATAAAATGCTACCAAAAGCATCAAAATGTTTAATTGTATGTTATTTTGCAACTCTAGGAAAAAAATCATTTGCAACACCCCCCCCCCCCCCCCCCCCCTCCCTCCTTATACCACGGTGGGGGGTATAAGTTTGCGTGTACGTCTGAGGGTTAAGTATTCACCCCAGACCCGCCTGATATTCTTATGTTTATTCAAGTATTTTGCACCAGCCACCGGCTATGCCAACGACCGGCTAGTTACCGCCTTGATTAACAAAGTAAGTGAGTTTTCAAAACCACGAAATCGCATTCAATATCCATTTTTTTGTGTAAGATAAAATCTCTTTATCGTAGTTTAAAATCCGAGGCCGGCATTGCGGTCGGATTGACGTCACACAGAATTTATAGTTGTGTAGATTTTGAGATACTCTGAACATTCTTGTCATTTAGCGAGCGAGAGCATAGCAGCAGGTTTACTGTATTTTCTGTTACTGTAAACGATGGCAGACGAATTTGAATTTGCGAAGTGGTGCGAAGATAATGGTTTAACAAAGAAAACGGCAGACACTTTGAAAGAGCAGGACCTTAACGTCTCCGAAGCGCTCTCCTTACTAGACAAAAGCGACATTGACGAGTTGGGCCTTACAAAAGGACAAACAAAACTCTTGGTTAAGGCAGTGATGGCATTAAAACCGAAAGGAAAACCGCTTAGCGATGGCGGCTCCACCGCGCCTGTAACCACCACCAGTCTCGCGAAGAACCAGGGCCTAGATGAGCTGCTCAAAAAACTGGATGATGGCGGGAGACTTGACGCCCTACTGGCCTGTGGAGGGCTCGACGAACTCCTACCCAACACGAGTATGTCACCTGGGCAGGCCATGGATTCCACTAGAATAGACCTCAACCCACACGTCTACCTTGGAAAACCAACTTCAGGTAAAAAGGATGACAAACCACTCCTAATCCCTGAATTCATTGATGTATACGCAGGCGTCACTGAGCCAGAGGAACACGAGATCGGCTCAAGCGGCGGGGCTCAGGTAATTGTGCGAGCGTACAAGAAAAAATCGCCATCACTGGAGACCATTTCCCTTTCACAGTGGATGGGAGCCAGTGTTAAAATCTTAAATGTGCTACTGAGCCAAAAAATGGAAACTTCTGCTGTACAGGACTACCTCGCGTATATGGTGAAGATTGCGGAGCTGATCGAGGACCACACGTGGCAGTCAGTGATACTGTACGATAACGAGTACCGAAAGCTTCAACACCGCCATCAGTTTCGCTGGGGCAGTGACTCCCAGCATTTACACACGAGATTTTTGAAGAAACGACAAATGCCACTACCTACAACCAAGCGCACCGGAGACATTGGAAGGGGCAGCAACACTACTAGACAACCAGTAGAAACACCAGTTTGTCGACTGTACAACTCTCCAACTGGGTGCCACTGGCCTCGATGCAAATTTCAACATGTTTGCATCGTACCAGGATGTGGGAAAATGCACCCAGAGTTTACCCACAATTACAGCGCGATCCAAACACACTCGCGGGCTGATCGGGTTTGACAAATAAACACAGACCTTCACCCCTCTCCGTTAAACATCGACTGTTGGAATTATGAATTAGCACTGGACAACGACAGAGACTTTCTAATGGATGGCCTTAGAACGGGCTTCAAGATTATCCCAGACAATATACACTTGGAAGAAACTAATGTTGATAACTATCGCTCTGCTACGAACCCGGCAGTACGAGATCAGGTCGAAAAGCAAATACTGACCGAACTACAAAACGGCAATTACGTTATGACCACAGAAAAACCAACCATTGTGAGTGCCCTTGGGGCCATCCCCAAACCGGACTCCTCTGATATTCGCCTAATACACGACTGTAGCCGACCAGACTCAACCAGCCTGAACTCATATGCTTCTTGCGAACACTATTCATACGAAACGGTAGATAAAGTAACTGCACACGTTAAACAAGGAGCCTACATGGCCAAAATCGACCTCAAGAGTGCGTACCGGCATGTTCCCATTCACCCTTCCAATTACAGAGCAACCGGACTGAAGTGGACATTTACTAACGAACATACATTCACGTATCTCTATGACACAAAACTTCCGTTTGGCGCAAAACGGAGTCCTGAAATTTTTCACCGCCTTACTCAATCAATCACACGAATGATGAAACGGAGAGGCTTCTTTGTCGTAGCTTACTTAGACGACTTTCTTATTATTAGCGATACCGAACACGAATGTTGGACGGCCTTCTGGGAACTTGTAACCTTACTCGAATGCTTAGGGCTGTCTATAAACTGGAACAAAGTCACACACCCCTGCCAGCGGCTTGTTTATCTCGGAATAGAAATTGATAGTTTGCGTAGGCAACTCAGTCTGCCCGATCGCAAATTGCGAGAAATTAAGTTACTTCTTAACCAAGCGATTACTAAAACAAAATTTACCAAGCGAGAACTTCAATCACTAGCGGGAAAACTAAACTTTGCAGCGCGTGTCGTGTATGGAGGGCGGACATTCCTGCGGAGAATCATCGATGCGATAAGCACTTTGAAGCGCCCTTATCACCGGAAACGTATGACGGAAACTATGCGAAACGATATCTTGTGGTGGATTAATTTCATGGAACACTTTAATGGCACAACCTATTTCGTTGCACCTGAACCGACAACCACTATGGAGTTTTCAACTGATGCCAGCCTCGTGGGCGGTGGTGCCCATTTTCGAGACGACTGGTTTTATGTCAACTGGAAATCAGACTATCCGGAACTGCAGAACTCACACATAAACGAACTAGAACTTTTTACAGTCCTTCTGGGGCTCAGGCGCTGGGGACCACGACTGGCGAATAGATGGATTGTTAATTATACTGACAATAACGTCACGAAATCATGGCTCAATAAAGGCACTGGCAGATCTCCTCACGTTATGTCCTGGTTGCGTGAGATATTTTGGCTCTCGGCTGTCAATAACTTCCGATTAACATCACGCTACATTCCAACTAAAACCAACGTTGTGGCCGACACGCTCTCACGCTTGCACAATTGCCTGAGTACCGACCACTTTCTTTCTCTACTTAACTCAAAAGCACTCCTTTGCGACACTTACGGCCCGAATTTGTCACCAGTATCTCTCTCTTCTCTCCCAATACAGATCCAAACAGCTCTCAAGAACAGGCGCTAGACGCTGAACGTCAACACTTCAGGACGAAAGCATTCGCTGACACTACAAAATCAACCTACAAGTCACAGCTGCGGGCATTCCTGCGGTTCTGTTTGTTCTTTGGATACCGCATTGTGCCCTGTTCCATGCTAACTTTGCTTCGATACGTTACCTTTTTGGCACGCACCCTATCGCCTAGTAGTATCCCGAATTACCTTAACGCGGTACGACTCCTGCATCTACAGTACGGCTACCCAAACCCGTTGGACAACGAACTTGTAAAGTTTCAATATACATTACTTCTGCGCGGCATTCGTAGAACATCTCAAAAAGCTGTAGCACCGCCGAAACTGCCTATTACTCCACCCATTCTCAGAGTGATTCGCGCAGAACTTGATCTTACGCGCTCCTTTGATGCTACTTTCTGGGCCGCTTGCCTCGTCGCGTTTTACAGTTTTTTTAGGAAAGCCAATCTTCTACCTCAGTCAAGCAAAAAGTTTGATGACAGATTACATCTTCGTCGGAGTGATTTCACCCTGTTCGCATGGGGCGCGCTAATGACTGTCCGTTGGAATAAAACTATCCAATTCCGTCAGCGTACCCTGCTTATACCTTTGCCAAAAATCAACAACTCGTGCTTGTGCCCTCTTGCAGCTCTTCGGACGGCCTTTGATCTCACCAAGAACGCTGACCCATATGGACCAGCATTTTCTTATTGCGAAGGATCTACTTTATTACCCCTTACATATAGCAAATTTTTAAATAAGTTAAAACTAACGTTGCGATCCGCCGGAATAAACACTGACAGCTACGCAGGACATTCATTTCGACGAGGTGGCGCAACATACGCTATGCGCTGTGGTGTCCCAGTTGAACTGATAAAAGCACAAGGCGACTGGAAATCTAACGCTTATGAACGCTATATAGATAACGCCTTTAGCGATAGGTTAAAAGCTATGTCGATCGTTGCCAAAAATATTACCAATGATTAGATTTCAATTATTAGATTTCAATTCCCACCACACGATTTGGGGGTTTGGAGGGGCATGTGCATGGTTTTTAATAAAGCCCAAATATTAACCCCATCATCGTGTGGTGATTTTAAGTGTAAGATAAAATCTCTTTATCGTAGTTTAAAATCCGAGGCCGGCATTGCGGTCGGATTGACGTCACACAGAATTTATAGTTGTGTAGATTTTGAGATACTCTGAACATTCTTGTCATTTAGCGAGCGAGAGCATAGCAGCAGGTTTACTGTATTTTCTGTTACTCTTCCCCCCCACCCGGAGGGGCATGTGCATGGTTTTTAATAAAGCCCAAATATTAACCCCATCATCGTGTGGTGATTTTAAAATAAAGATTATTTTTTCGACTTTTTACTTTCATTGTCGGTTTCACTTTTCAATTTGAAAATCGAATTTCGCTTTTCAATAGTTTAGTACTTTGGAAGTAGTCTTTTCCCTTTTGATGGCCACTTTCAGTCAAATGCTTTCCGTCCTTTATTATTATGCTAATTTGACATCTGTTTTAATTTTGTAGTGTAATTTGATTGTTTAAAGTTTTTTTTTTTTGGAATCAAGATCGTATTTCACACCGCTTGCTTTTCTGTGAAAACTGTTGTTTGAATTATATACAACTTCCCATGAACATTTCCATATTTTTAAAGCATTTTTCAAATATCCCTTTTAGGGTGAATCCTTACTTCCACTCGTATACATACAAGATAACCGTATGTGTAATGTTAGAATATAGAGTAACTATACTGCCTTGCTGTGCCTAAAATCTTCGTTTAGCAAACAAAAAGCCTTAAAACAAAACAAAAGTAAAAAAAAAACTGTTGTACGATTTTGACAAAAATAAAAACGACCACATATAACAGCACGTATTCCTAGAAATCACGAGCCTTAGGAATACTGAGTTTATTTTTTATTCCTCCAAGCTTTTTCACACAATATGGATTATCATACATTATAATATGGATTTCCATTTCTAAAACATTTGAGTTGATCTCTCGCTATGACTGTTTCCGTTTCTTCGGTTTTCTCTAACAATAAGAAGTTTCACTTCTGCTTTGATATCCCGCTTCAAAAAGGCGTAAACCAAAGGATTCACCGCCGAATTTACAACCAGCAACAAAGTAAGAATGGCTGGGATTAAATCGGAGACATCCGAGCAAAACGTAATGTACAGAACTAAATAGTTTATCACTGCATGACAAACTAAGAAAAATGTTACTATAGCGATCAAAAAGAGCGCTGTGTTGGGTCTCCTATGTCTGTGTGTACATACAGATTCCACCGATGCTTGGTTCTGCTGTTCTTGTTGCTCAATGGACGCAACACTTCTCTGGATAACAGAAGGTTCTTCTGCCTTTGCCCTCGCCACAAACAGGATACGAGCAACGCAGTAAAAAAGCAACATGCAGGCTAATATGTCAAAAACAGATACTCCGGTTAATCTTAGTATTTTCCAAGCAGTGTGCGAATTCGTGGCGTACATTCCCAAGACAAGTGACAGTGAATTCACAATAGGAATCAACCATGCTAAAACGATAGTTGTTCCAGGGCGTCTTGCAGTCACGCAGGTGATGTACTTGAAAGGGTGAACAATGGCAGTGTACCGATCCCAAGTCAAAGCGCAAAGATTCGTGACCGACGAGTGAATGAAGAACCAGTATAATGCCATGTAAATCCTCATGTTGCAGGCTATCTTGCTACATAGGTATCCTGAAGGGAAAAGAGCAACTCCGACACCAAAGTCGGACGCTGCCAAGGACAGGACGAGCCAATTGGCCGCGGAACGTAGTCTTGGGGTTTTGGCGATGACAAAAACTACAAAACCGTTTATAATCGCTGTTGTGATGGAAAGAAAACAGCCGAGAAGATTAAACCATTCTTCCATCGTAATTGTTGCCCTTAAAACTGCTCTGTGTTTGTATGGTGTGCGAACATTTGTTAGCTAATTTGAAGGACAAAATGGCCGGCCGCCAACTGCGTTATTGTTAAACGTTATCTGTTTGGTTTTTGGAACAATTTTGCTGAAAATTAACTTGTTATCATTTTTTGCGATTATAATTTAGGGTCTCTTCCTGATTAACATAAACATAATGAATAAACAAATAACAAAATTAAAAATAAACACAAAATGGTTGTCTTTATTTGTAAAACAAAATCCCAGTAAAATATATCTTCCTACCGTTGTTTCATAGGTAAATTGAAAGGCTACACTCGCCTGTGCAATATTCTGACAAAAGAGGCGAGTAAGTGATATGGTTTCAAGTTTCAAACAAATTGACAACGTTCCAACTGTTAATTAACTGGTTGAGCCGTTGGGGATCTACATTATATAATAATAATATCTATAATAATATAGTGAAAACGCACAGTTGTTGTTTATTCAAGATGTTCCTCGTATTCTCGTCGTTTCCTTATTAACTGTCTGCAAATACATGTATATTGATACGGGAGATTTTCAGTATCAAGAAGTTTTTCTTAACTTGAAAAATATATCGTTGTCTTTGTGATCGTAAACTGAAGACATATGATTTTCCACCTGTTCTTAAAACAATGCCTTTGAAATATGAAATGAACTTAAGGCTGTAAAAATGTGCGAAAAGTAATATATTTTGAATTTGCTTTATTTGGTACATGTAACTGCTTAATCGCAGGCAAAATTGAGTTGTCCAAATGCTATTGACTGCAATTCATATATATGACAATTGCCGTTTCTGTGACAGCTTTGAGTTCTGCCAGTAACCGAATTGAATGAGCAAAAATCCGTTGTTTTTATATGCACTTGATTGTTGTAAAATATCCCAGTTGGTAGCTCAGCAACGGAGCTAAACTCCCCAAAACCCCCGTTACACAAATGTAGCGAGTTTTCATGATCTCAAGCTTCCAAAGATCTCTTTTTTTAATCGGGACCATAACTGGAATTCACATTTTCACATTTGCCTTCTTTAGTATTAAAAACGTGTTTCCTTCTTTTTGTTTTTTCAATCGAGCACCATAAATATTCAATACAATACAATAAAATACAATAAATCGTGAACAAATACACTAGGAGCCAGCTACGTTTACAGGTATTGCCACAACAAAATTAAACCCAACAATAAATATATGAATCTATAAAAACTAAGCTAATTTTTTTTTAATTTTTTTTTATCAGCGTACATTTGTACAGTACAATATTCTAACTTTTTTATATTATTTATAGTGAAGCTATTACAATAGAACTTCGCCTTTGTTTTCCCTGCATGGTTCTTTGCTTATAATACAGCTGTTTACATAGATCATGCCAGTTTCATCTGGGTTCCGCCGGAAATTAGCCGTTCATTTAAATTGACAAACTCGAATTGGGTTCTGTACTAAACTAAAGAATGAAATTAACATATTGCTAACACAAAAAACATGTTGCTTATAATTATAGACATGTACCTTGTGTTTCGTATTATTATTAAGTACCTAGCTTCTAAAGGGCCCATTCAGTCAATCGGGCACTTTCCAGATTAGCACATGTGTAGCCGCGCAGCTGGCACTTGAAACGAATTTGGTAATGTTTAGTGAATGACAGTTACAAAGCTCTGGTCTCTAGTCTGTGGAAAAGCTGTATTCAACACTAATAGTGGTCGACTTACCAGTGTAGTTGTCGTATATACATAGTCTTTGACAGTTACCTCAGTAGTCCGTAGTGGCACTGTCGAGGACGAGGGAGCTTACTTTTAAAGATTTGTCCAAGAGGCCGCGTTGTCAGTGGGTGGCCTAAGTCGCACTTGCAACCACCCTTGAACATGCGACGCTACCATCCGCTGTACTTTGTCGCAAAAAAAATGTCGTAATTCTTGTGATATATATTTTTCAATTTGTTTTATGTTGTCCCAATACCTGCGTGAGAGTTGCTACAAATGATGGCAACGCAATCTTTCTTCCGAATAGTCGCATCCCCTGTGCAAGGAAAATAAGGAGCCGGATATATATATATATATATATATATATATATATATATATACATACATAAACTTGTCACAAGCATCCACTTGTCCAGTCTTTCATAAAAATAATATAAATTTGTCACAAATGAAGACGAACCAATACTTTTTTTCTGACACCTATATTTCGACCACATTTAGTCACCCTGAAGAAGACCACTAAATGTGGTCGAAATATAGGTGTCAGAAAAAAAGTATTGGTTCGTCTTCATTTGTGACAAATTTATATATATATATATATATATATGTAATCCATGAAGGAAAATTACTCAACTTTGATGACCATAAGTTTAATACAAACTTGTTTCGTAGGTATTGCCACCCACTCCTCAGTTAAACTTACAATGAATCATTGTAAGTTTAACTGAGGAGTGGGTGGCAACACCTACGAAACAAGTTTGTATTAAACTTATGGTCATCAAAGTTGAGTGATTTTCCTTCTTGGATTATTCTGCTCCTACACTGTAGAGCACTTTATTGGATTCGCCGGTGAATCTTCAACTTGGATATATCATATATATCATTTATTCATTTAGTTGACCTTAGTTGATCCTGTAATATTCATCTGCTATTAAACATCCTTGAATACTACACTTGGCCTCCTCTCTTCGATTCGCCTCCGATAATCGCACATTAATAGCTAGCCTGTGATGGTAAATATTATGAGTTATGGTCCTACAGGAGATCTGCGATGTCATTTATCTTGGCCGCCATCTTAGATTTTACTCAAAATTCAAATTCATCGGAACAGTGCGGAAATTCAACATTTTTTATGCTAGAGTTTTAAAATATGATATAATTATGCTGCTTTATGGTAGCATGTTATATTTTTATCTCACGTGACTTACATGTATGACGTCATATACCGTTACCATAGCAACCGATTCAAACCAAACCTTGCCGTAATGTGTCTCAAGAAAAAAAACAGCCACTAAAGACAGAATATGCTGAAAAAAAATACTCTTGAAAAAATAGCACAACCCACCCACCCCCCCCCCCCCCCCCCCCACTCCACCCCCTCTTCTATGTCCGACGGTTAGGTAAGGTATTCCTCCTTGCTTGTCTACATAATGTACAGTCTAGGCGTTTGCACTTGACTGATGAGCATAACACATTCCTTAGCGTGTTTTTGGGTCACACGATCTTCTTTTAAAAGGGAATTGTGCCAAAATAGTGCTATGTCTTTTGTATTTACAGTTTCCAGCACATAAATAATCTGGTATTTGATGTTTGGTTAACGGTTATTTCTTAATTACTTCTTTTAGTAGACTTATCAGGTCCGCCTTTCCGATTCAAACCTAGGTTTCTAGGCGTTTGCAGTTGACTGATGAGCATAACACATTCCTTAGCGTGTTTTTGGGTCACACGATCTTCTTTTAAAAGGGAATTGTGCCAAAATAGTGCTATGTCTTTTGTATTTACAGTTTCCAGCACATAAATAATCTGGTATTTGATGTTTGGTTAACGGTTATTTCTTAATTACTTCTTTTAGTAGACTTATCAGGTCCGCCTTTCCATCCTTTGCTAGAAAATTACTTCAAAATGACGGAGGATTGTGTTGACTATTGAAACATTGAAGATGTATATTTTTCTACTCTTATAATAGTAAAAAAGATCATAGACGTCAAAATTATGGTAGTTGCGTCCGATTCCGTCGTGGGATAAAAATAAAATGCAGAGATCAGATTCCGGAATAACGGAATAAGGGCTTCAATATCTTGATTTTCACCTGTTCCTTGCTGTGAAGCTTGATCCATTGATGAAGCATCTTGTCCGCGAAGAGAAACGTAAAAAGAAACCCGTCGCTCCTCGATCTCAAACAGCCTTTCATTCCTTGAATTACATATGCTAGGAGGGGGAGTACGGAGGGGACGGGGGTAGAGATCACGTTTCATAGAAACTAAGTCAGCCTCTCCATGTCTCAAATGCTAAAAAAAAAAACGTTTCACGCGTTATGAAGTGACGGTAATACCTTAGTGCGCATAAAACTGGCATTGGTCTTATCATCAAGACCTTTTTTGAACTGTCTTTCCAACTCGGATAAAATCCAGATTGCGTTTCTCAAAATTCCCGAACACTTTACGGGCCAAAAAGCAATATTTAAATTCTGCTTTTTTCAAGTGGCGGTGAAGTTTTTTGCTCGTAAACCAGTGCAACGTTTTTCGTCAACTTAGGATTTTATTGCTTAACTTTCAAAATCAACAAAAATTGAATCGGTGTTGGCCATGGTAAACAGTCTGCACATAAAATAGCTTTTCGAATTCGAAAAGAGCCAAACGTTTCCTTTCTCCACGAGGGTTTTTTTAAAAAAAATTCAGGTAAGGTTTTGTTCTGTAGTTGTAAGGGCTCACGTACTTTGCAAAGTCGGCACTGACCAATCAGAAAAACCAAACAAGTACAAAATTGACACAAAAGAGCGTTTTGCGCGCGCTCGAAATACCCCCTCCCTCTCCCTCCTGTCCGGATCACCTGTCCGAACACAATAGTAATTGGTCATTTCCTTAAATTGAAGGGAAGGAAAAATCAAGGACTGTACATGTGGCGAAGTTGAAGTGCGTAAATGAACATTTCACTTATTTTGTGCCCAGAGCACCGAGAAAGAGTGAGCGAGAAAAAAGCCTTTGCTCTTCCCCGCTCCATTCCAAGTCTTTCTTTTTCCTTAATTTCCGGCCAGTCTTTCGTTTCCGATAACCCAATTTTCTCTGAGTCTGTCAGATCGTGCCCACAAAGGAGTGGTCTTAAAGCCAACGTGCCACTGGTTGGGGCAAAGTCAGAAGCCTTTGTCTTTAAAACGGGGAGTCTTAGGGTCTCTTAGGGTATATATTTACTAACGGAATATCTTAATAAAAGCAAACTTTCATGAAATTCAGGTCCTGCAACGTGGTCCTTTGACTGCTTAGAAACAGGATCACAAAGCCACGGGGGGTTCTGTTTTAAAGAAGTGGTCATGACTAAATTCACTAAAGTTTACTTAAAGAGGACACACCCTTTTCAGGGGTACAAGGGTTATACAAGACTGACCGCCAATCTGATAAACCACATGGAAAAAATTACTGGCCTGAAAATAAGAATAGACTGCAATATCCTGTTTGCATGAAACATCACATGGGGTTTGAATCTTTTTGTCAGTTCTTTCTTCTGATAGAGCGGGGGATATCAGGGAGGGAGGGGGGAGATCCTGATTGCCTGTCAGAATACAATGGTTTTTGTCATTTCCTTATTAAAAAGAGTAAGAAAAACCAAGGATCTGTAAATGTGGCGAAGTTGAAGTGTGCATAAGAACGTGTGAATGATTTTGTGTCACCAGACCTTACAAACAGTATGCTTATTTTAATTTGTCTTTTAATTTATGCAAAAATGCACAAAATGCGATACAGTGTAACGCAACTTTCAAAACATTACACAAGAGCTCACAAGCCATTGTAGGAGTGAATCGTTCATCGTTTCTCCTCCAGAACTCGGTCCACAATTATGTGCAAAACTATGTTCATCTTAGTGATTCTTTCTGGCATCTCACGTTGAAGAGGCAAATATTATCTCTTACTGTTTATGAAACCGCCAAGTCATTCGCGGGGTCATTCGACGGAAAGAATTATTTATAGAACACTGGTTAGGAGCAAAGTGAGTGGCAAATATTTTCACCTAGCTTTCCACTATAGCAAGCACAAGAAAAGCGATTTATTGTGTGAAGACCTATATTGTATCTGTTTTCAATTTTACTTAAATTAAGCCGAAATATCGATAAATGAAGTGACAAGAATTCGACAACAAGACAGTAGTCTGGAATAGAAATTTGTGTCACGCAAGACAACATCAACAGAAAATGGCGAACTTTAGTTCAAACTCATTACTCAGTATCGCATTGTGCCACAAGTTTTATTGGATAATTCTACAAAATAGTTCTTAGTCTTTGCCTAGAACGAGTATTTAGGTCTTGCCTAGGTGCCACATGTGAGAATTTTGGGAAGTTTAAAAGTCGCTATTTCGTGCAGTGTGTGTGTCTTAGTTTAATTAATAAATTGAACATTTGCATTTCTCAGCGATTACGATCAGAAAAAACCTAAATGATACAGAAGCGATAAAAAGAGGTAATAAGCTGTGGAATAATTGCAAATGTTAAGGTGTTGGTGGCCCGAAGTGTTTTTAAACGATCATCAAAAAAACCTGTATCACGGCACTCAAAATTTGCATATTTCAGTCGTTTACGGTACACTAGCATTGAAATGCTCACAACTGGAGTAAAATAAACTTTCTGCTCATTCCAACTGCATTCTAGTAGTAAGGATAGATAGTAGTATTGATGGTAATAATATGAAGCAAAACTATTTTTGACTCCGAGATCGAGTGGAACGGTTTTAGCGACACTGCCTCTTAAACTTCCACTGCTTGAACATTACCTCCTTCCCTAACATGACATCGTCGTCAAGAGTCATTTCATCTGTAAAATCCTATATAAAATAGGTAAGGACCTAAGCAAACAATTTGTTGAAACCAAAATCTAATTTAAACTAATCAAATTCCTGGTAAGTGTTTCCCAGCCGGTTTGTTAAAACCAGAACGCTTGTTGACATCAGAATTTCGCAGAAACTGAACTCAGGCAAATTAAAGCATGGGCCGCCAGTTATTTCGCCCAAAAAGTGAGGGGGTGGTCTATCTTCTGAGGATTAAACTATACAAACATAAAACTTTGACAGATTTAAATATGTTTGACAATGTTGTCATACTGACATCCATGACGTAAGCACAGATCCTTTGTTGCTGACTTTGTAAACCATTTAGGAGCAGTAAAAATAGATGAATGTTGGTATAAACTGTTGCCATTTTTATCTCGTTAATGCGCTTGCGCATAAACGAGATGTACGATTCAGTACGAAAAAAGGGGCAAAAGTTGTTAACAAAGGTTCTTTGTTTAGTTTGTTAACATTTGTCCGGGGGTTACTTATTTCTTTTTTATAGAAGCTATATTAGGGCACCGAGGATATGGTTGGTTAAACAGGTTAGGATTTCAAGAAGTGCGTCACATACCGCCACTAAAAAAAATTTTGAGGGGCACCCCCGGACCTATTGTTAATTTCCCTAGGGTATTGAATTGTCATGAACTTGTTATGTCTTACGTTACGTTACCACAAAGGTATTACAGTTCTTAGAGCTATGACCTCACCACAAGGGTATTACAGTTCTTATTTACAGTGATTTGCGTGAGTTGCGCTTTGACATTTTTCGCGTACAGTTCTTATTTACAGTGATTTGGGTGAGTTGCGCTTTGACATTTTCCGCGCTCGACGAAGCTAAGAAATTTCATATTGTATGTTTGTCCGCTTTCTGAGGTTTATACGCGGGTTTATAGCAGAGTTATGTTTATAATATAATTCGCAGACGCTAGCGCTGCAATTAGGATAAACAAATCGCTAAGCCTTCCGGAAGCAGAAAATCACTGAATTCTGATAAGCGTTTAACTCTTTTATTCAAGGGAAAGACATTTTCATTCAAGGAAATATTGTGTATTTGCGACAACACTTTGAATAAACTATGAAGCCAGGAAAAACTAATACGTGGCAAAATCAAAGCAGTTATTTAGGAACTAGAAATATTTCACTTCGATTTAGTCTTGAAATCACGCGGGGGGGGGGGGGGGGGGGGGGGGGGGCATGATGCGTCACGCAATATTTATTTTTAAAATGTTTCACCAATTTATAGCACTCGTCAGCACGGTTTTGAAAATTATAAAAACAAAATCTTCTGAATGCGATTACATGTATTTTTTTTTTCTCATTACCTGTAAATTTAGGGCTTCCAAACCTTTATTGCAAATCCGGGCAGGAGAGGGGGGTCTCTCGGCTTGGAAATCCAGGGGGCAAGGAGGGGGGGGGGGGGGGGGGGGGGAGGAAATCCTACGATAATCTAAGTAATAACAGGCGCAGTAAGCTACATGCAGTCATAGACTGCCTATTTTTTTATTAACCTCACCTTCTAACGCATTAACGAGATGGCTTGAAGAGCCCTTTGATTGCTTTACGATTTTTAAGACTTTATGGACGTAATAAGTCACGTTACCTAATTTGCATACCATGCTCACATTAAAATAACAATAATTGCAAACTTATTATTCTTGCAAAGTTTTACACTGGAACAAATAAAGCCTCAGAAGATAGACCAGCCCCTCACTTTTCGGGCGAAATAACTGGCGGCCCATGCCTTAATTTACTTGAGAAGATTATCTACATGATCTTGTTGAAAATATTAAAGTGCTACTATGATCAAAAATTAATGTCACGTATGAAACAAAAACGTCTTCCTTACAGCTTATCAGATGTCACTGTACCTGTCTAGGTCAATTAATTTAAGTTAGGGCCCCGCAAAGTAAAAATATTGACCTTAGAAAGTAGTGCTTTTCGAGTCCGCCATTATGGATTTATGTTCCAGTGAGCCCGCGTTATAACAGCGATTGGAGTTGCGGTAATTCATTCAAATCTATATTGTTTTTATGTTGTGACGTCATTTTCTCAAGTCGCTGATCCGATGTCTTCGTTCACTCACTAGTTCTGGGCTTCTAGAGACCGTACCCTTCTAGCGACGAATTTCAAAGCTGTAGTGACAACAGTGATTCAGAAAGCTTGTCTGGATAGCTTCGCACGATATAGGCAATGAAAAAGAAGAAATCGTCAATTGCGATGACTCTGTAGAGCCAGTTCCGACTGAAGAAGAGGCAGCCGAATACTTGAACAGCTATTGTAGCTCTAGGAGTCTTCCTAGAGGCCGACGAGGAGGAAGAGCAGGTTTTGCCGATTCTTTTTTCTGGCGAGGAAGACACCAAATATTGGTATGTAGATGAATTGTTTGCTGTGTTCTCGGAGACTCAATGAAGCCGAAGCCAAGTTTAGCTTGAGGTTTAGTTCAGACTTTCGCAAGTTTTGTCTTGGTGTTTTATAACTTCACGGTGGCGTGATAAAGGAGAGTGTACACACAGGTATACAGTTTAGTTTCCATTCCGAATGAGCTTATTGTTCTTTTTACCATGGAAAATGCACTGCTGTTTATAAACACCGGTCATGCAGGCAATGTTGGGACTCAACACAAAATTTGCTCATATGGCAAGGTTGAACGACAAGTCCAAATAACCACATTTGTATATACTCAAAATCATCCTCTGTAATTTTTATTTCTTTAGGTTCCTGAGATCTGTGGCATATCACCAATCTGTGCGTCAGGCAAACCTTCCAAATTCTGATGAAGAGTACACTTACTACAAAGAGGAAGGGGGGAGGACTAAATTTTTCAAAAAAAAAATTCTTTGACCTTCAAAACAAAGGTTTTATCAATACATTGTATTTATTATATCCAGATGTGAATAAGTACAATTATCAATGAGAAAATAAATGTGCAAGACAACAACAATTTGCAATGAGTTGTTTTCTATGTACACAAGCTATGTAAGGTGGCTCACATCAGGTTTCCAGTTTCACACCACTGGATGCTTCTATCATTTTTGAAGAAAATTTATTTGGGTATACAGTCAACTCTCACTTAACGGACACCTCTATAAAACAGACACCTAGTGTTGGTCGGTGCCATTCGGTTTTTCAGTCATTTTACTGTAACTAAGCTCTCTATAAGATGGACATCTCTCTAAGATGGACATTTGGGGCCAGTCCCGACGGTGTCCGTCTTAGAAAGAGTTGACTGTATTTTCTGGTAACAGGCATCCACATATTGTACGCAATTTTGGTAACTGGGCCTCAAATGATAACAGTCATGTCTAACTTCCACTGAACCCAAAAATGTTTTACATGATGCTATTAACTGTTACCATAGCAATCAGTGAGACTGACTAATTACCTTTTGGGACTTATGGTATGAAAGTTTACCCAGTAACCCCCATTTTTCTTGTGTTATTCTATGTCACCCGAGTGAAAGTTCGTGTTTACAAAGTAATATACATTAAAAACAATATTCTTTGGAGCAGATTGTGTAAGTTTGTTATTCAGATTGTGCAATTGTTGGAAATCTGCCCCCATTTTTTTTTTGGTTAATTTGTAAACTTTTAATAATTATTATTCTTATGCATAGTCAAGTACATGTATTCAGCCTGGCCCAAGCAAGTCTCTCTGATTTTGATACACTATTGTATGGTTTAGTGAGGTTTGGAAAAATGCATGAACGTACCAAAATGTAGTAAACTTAAAAACTGTTGTGAGCAACCTTCCATTTTTTTCTTGGTTATTCTTCAGTATTTATACGTAAAAATGTAGAGTCAATATCATATGTACACTACAACAACAACAACAACTTTATTAGTTCAACAAGATTTTGATATTCTTTTCAAAAATTAACATAAAAATAAAGGTACTACATAGACAAAATGTTTTTTATATTGTTGATGTACATATTTCCTGACAAGAAATAGGTCAAAATATAATTTTCTTTTTAGACTTAGATTGAAACGGTGGAAGATACAAACTTGCTTTATCGCTTCCATTATCAAGACATACTCAGAGTGTTGCATGCAAGATTTTAAGTCATATTCCATATGGCTTATGAGGTCCAAAAGTCTGTCCCCCACAACCCTTATAAAGTTCTGACTGAAAATGTCATTCTGTTTTCAAGTCTCAGAGGTGACAGACGGACTTCCCCTGTAGTTTCCTACACGTGCACATGCTCATCTGCATTCTAGAAGTTTTCACGTGATTTCGTTGAATTCTCACTATTTCTGGTCAAAAAAGCTATGTTTATGCAAATGAGGTAACAAGAAATTATATCAAAGTGTCATTCTCTTTTCAGACCTGAATTGCGAGCGGTGAAATATACAGCCTTGCCCTTTCGTTTCGATTATCTAGACATACTCAGAGTGTTCCTTGCAAGATTTCAATTCATATGCTTCTATTCCTGGCTTATGAGGTCCAAAACAGTTTGTCCCAACCCATATAAAGGCCTTAGGGTCTGACTGAAAATGATATGTTTGCACATCTACAGTCTCAAAGAATCTGCTGTCCTCGATGTCCTTTTAAATCATTCTTTTTCAAACTACCAGGGTCCAGTATTAGGGTGGAGTGGGGGGGGGGGGGGGGGGGAGGGGAGGGAGTAGCCCAGTCATGGGCGACTGAGAGTCAAACAACATAAAATTAAAAAAAAACTCCCTAAAGGAAAACTTCAATTGAAAGGAATAACTAGTCTGCGATTGCTAAACCTGCAAAACACAATATCTTTGGGCCTTGTGCAGCCATAGAACATAGAGCATCTAAATAAATGACAAACCCCGGAAAGGGATTGCTTGAAAATTTCATACGACAAGTTCGTTGGGTTTCCCTGCCCCCAAAATAGGAAACTCAAATTCCAAAATTAATATTTCTTCAACAAAATCTGAGAAACAAAAAAGAGACAATTTCTTATAAACACAAAAGACCACCTTATCGAACACTGAGTGAAAGTTGAGTTCAAATTGCTTTCCTTCGTGTTTGTATGAACAGTTTATACCACAAGCAGCTTTATCACAGTGATGTTTTGGAAATGTTTTGGGAGTGAAAAGCAACAACAACAACAATTTTTTTTCACACCTTCCAATAATATTACAACAGTAGATACAATTTCAGTTAATTAATTAAAGTAGATACCTGCCCACCGCTAACAGCAAAAAAGGCTAATTGAGGCGGGGGAAAGATTAATACAAACTTAAGTTTATAAACTATATTATTACCTAAACTATAAGACAAAAAAAATACAATAAGTGCAAAACCTTAAATATAGTACATCAAATAATTATGCTTTCCAAGGTCTATAATAATTGGCTGAAGTAATTGATCAGATGAGACTTCAATATAGTCATTCTCAAGCTCTAAAGTATCAAGAAGTATTTGTTTAACCCTTTAAGCCCTAAGAGTGATCAGCATCAAATTTCTCCTTGCAATATCAATGCCTTATCAATCAAAAAGGTCATGAGAATAAAGGACATGATCACACAAGATGAATTCTCTTGATATCTAAACAATTTCTCTCGACTACTTTTCTAGGAAATGTATAGGGACAAGAAATGAGAATTAAAATGTTGATATTTAATAGGGCTTAAAGGGTTAATCTTATTTTGAAACTTGGGTTTACAGAATGAGGAATAGTGTTCCAAATTGATACACCAATCCTTGCAAAAGATTTTTTCATTTGGTCAGTTCTAAAAGCTATAACGCTCACATTATTTATTCGTTTAATCAAAGTTTGGTACTTGAGAAACACGATATGAAATGTGTATTGTGACTACTTTTTGTATGAGTGTAAAGCAAGCTAGCGAGAAATCACCAGATAAAAACAATCAGCAAGTTTTAATATGAGAATATTCACACATTTTGCGCGCACCTTTTGCCGCTTCTTCTTCTTCTTTATGCAGATTTCTTTCAGATTCACAATCTGTTGATCGCTCCCCTTTTTCCATATGCTAGGCATGGGTCGAAAGCCCGAGTAAAACGGTTTTCCTCGATGTGAATCGAGAAAATACAAACAAAACGTGTCCTTGGTGAGGATGGAAATTCTTCCCCTTGGTTCAAACAATCTATCGTTTTGTCGGTCCGGCTCGCATGCAGCGCGATTCCGGCCGCTCTATCAGTCTCATTGCTGCACTCCTGTACAACACAACGACTTCCCATCATTAAAATGAAGACTTTTCGAAGAAGTGGGTGAAATCGTATGAGAAATTAGCCTTGGCCAGCGCTGTGACTTGAGAAAATGACGTCACTTGATTTTCCCGCGAATTCCAAGTGACCAGGCCTCTGCCGTTAGTAACCAGGCCGCAGGAACATGGCGGTTCAATGGCGGATGAAAATTATCGGAGTTTGAGCGCAAAAAAAACCCACTTTCCTTCATCGCATGACGATATACTTTGGAAATCATGTACTTTAGGAAGTTAACTACCAACTACGCGAAAATTAAAGGTATTCGACAATTTGATCATAGTAGCACTTTAAAGCAACGGCTGCAGGAATAATACACTGAAGCAGCGTCGGTGAAGATCGTTTACAACGAACCTTTTGGTCTAACAGAGCAGACAACGTTAAATAAAAAACGACTCAAATGAGCTCTAAAATAAACTTTAGAAATATTTTAATAATCTTTGAGCAAAACTTGTGCTTGGACAGACCGGTTCTTCGTCTGGCAATTCGCTGTGGTAAATATATATGAAGTCATGAATTGGCTAAACATCGGTTAACGACTGTCTTGGATAAACTCATACACTGTGTTCCAAACTCATTCCTCGGCAGAGATAAAAATAGAAAGGATAATAATAATCACAATAAACCTCAAGTCGCTCTCTTGCCAAGACAACTTCTGAATGGTAATTCATGCAGTCGTCGCCGTTCTGAGGGAGGAAACGCGTATAAGGTATTTTTAATGGCTGACGTCGTCGTCGTCGCAAAAGAAGTTCTCAATTCGTAAGGCGACGCTCAGCTTTATAGATTATTCACTGCTTTGCTATGTTCTTGCACCTGCATTGTCTGGAAATTTCACTGTTTACTTTGTCTCATTGTACTAGAGAAAAAGACAGCAACGGCTTAGTTAGTAATAAATCTAACAACTTGACGGACTACCTATATTGCCCTTTGTAGACATTCTGTGCCAGTCGCGCCTCAGGAAATTACAAATGCAAAACAGTTTAGAGGTTCAACGATCCCTGTTGTTGAGACATCCTTTCATTTTCGACGCCTAACGTCACAGGACATCTAAAATACTAAAAAAAACCTTAAAGTCGACGTTTATTAAGTTTACTGAAATGGAAGTATCGTTTATTTTTTTAGGCTGGTTGCTTTCCATCACAACAGCAGCAGGAAATGGCTTAGTGGTTTTTCTCCTTGCTAAAAATCACAGGCTACATTCGTCGTCCAATTGGCTCGTTTTATCATTGGCTTTTGAAGACTTTGGGATCGGAGTTGCTGTCTTTCCCTCGGGATATCTTTGCAACAAATCAATAGTCTGCCATGAAATGGTTTATGTGGCCTTCTACTGGTTTTTCCTTCACTCGTCCGTCGCAAATCTTTGCGCTCTGACATGGGATCGCTACAACAACATTGTTTACCCTTTAAGATATCCTAACTGCATGACCGCACGACACCCGGCCATAGTTATTTTACTAGCATGGTTGATTCCTTTGATCATTTCGCTGTCTCTTGTCTAGTTTGGAATGTACGCTACGAACTCGCACACTGCTTGGAAAATTCTGCGATTGACCGGAGTCTCGGCTTTCGACAGATTGGCCTGCGTGCTGCTTCTCTTTGGCGTTGTTCGCATCCTGTTTGTCGCATGGACGAAGGCAGAGAGAGATTCTTCCATCGAAAATCGTGTTGGGTCTATAGAACTTTAAGAACAGCTTCCAAAATCTACAGAGGAAGCTGCATCTACGCACAGACGTAAGAAGCACAAAACAGCGTACTTTATCATTGCTGTAGTAATGTTTTTCTTGGGATGCCATACAGTAATCAACTATTTAGTTCTGTGTATTACATTTTCTTGTAATGTGTCCGAAAATGTCCCAAGGATTCTTACTTTGTTTCTTGTCGGAAATTCGGCGGTGAATCCATTGGTTTACGCATTTTTAAAGCAAGACATTAAAAGAGAACTGAAGCAGCCCTTTCTCAGGAGAAACGAAGAAACTTTAATTTATAGTCGTAGAGAAATGACATTAAGTGAGAGGATCTAATATATTTATGGACATCATTTTCGCGTTATTTGCATGAAGGTTTTTTCAAGGTAATCGCGGTTTTCTTTGTTTTTGGTTTCAAGTCGTTTTTGTAGTATATATAATGTAAAGATGTAATTACATTTACTAGGCGTGCAAGTAATACTTGTTTTACAGAAAATTACATTTTGCCCGTTTTACTTCATTATTATCTGGGAAGCAATTCATATTTGTTCAACCACCAATATCGGTTTTTGCTATGCTTAACTGCGGTCAAACGAGAGAAATTTGTAAAAGTTAAGGTTGTCATTTTTACTGATTAAAGTTTAATAAATTGCCTATACACTGTCAATTCATTAAACGTTTTGAAAGCTTACTAAAGAGGTTCTAAGCGTTTAAAAACTGGAACTGCAGAATTGTCGGCGCCATTTGCCAACATAATTTTGATCAGGCGCAAAGAGTTTTGGTCAGTTTTCAACGGGAAGAAGCACATTATTTGGAAAAAAAAAATACGAGATGGTAACGTCAACTAATTTTTTTATACATCCTTGCCCATATTTCCATTTAATATTAAATAAAATACCACTACGAAAAACGTCTCGGACGTTTGACCGCGGTGGATAGCTATGCAAACGTCATATCAATTCAACAAAACAGACCTTCGTGACCATTTTGCCAACTATCTTAAGAACCAATGTGATTAGCATCTGAGATGTGGAAATGACAAACCAGCCAATATTTGTGAGTCGGGCAGCTGTAAAGCAACCTTCCCTTTTCAAACATGGCAACAAATAATTCATAACGTAGCAGCAACTGCCTGATATGTATGTGTTTGTTGAAGAAATGTTTCAAAGGAATCATAACTTTTATTTGGCCTGAATTACTGATTGTTATTATGATGGATATGAAACTGAAAAGCGAAATTGGATTTACAAAGTAAACTGAATATATATTCGAACCAATAAAGTAGAAAGTTGAAATGAAGATTCGATATGGAAAGTCAATGCAAATTCGTGGTACTCAATTCTCAATTACCACTTTGAGCAGCCTTCCCTATTTTTTTTTCAAGAAGCAAAAGACTGAAGCGAATGGTACCCTGGGCCGAGAAATTTTTTTCTTCCTTTTCCTCAAACTTACTTCTGCAGCGAAACGGCGACAACGAACCGCAGAATTTGCATCGACTTTCCACTTTATAATATCGTTTAGTCAAGAAAAAAAACAACTATGATGCCATGGTAGGCGAATGGCCAGACGAGATGGACCGAAATAATTTACTGAAGAAAAACATACGTAATCCCTAGGATTCACGCCGTTGAGTCAAAATGTATGCTGAATGCAGAACGCCATTAAACAATGGAGATGTGTCTTAGCTCCATGACACAAAACTTGACCACATAACGATTTTTATGTCCATCCAAAAGAAAGTAACATTATCTAATACGTCGTCCTTACCGTAGGTGTAAGACACTAAAATAAGGCTTGGGAAATTTACACATCCTAGCATTTCCACATCAAACTAATAAAATATTTAAATTGCACAATACTAGTGACCCAAAGAAATCCAAATGCATGCTAAAGGGCGGAGCATTATCGTTGGCGAGGGTGGGGACATGCACGAGAAAATGCCAGGAAACAAATTCCTGCAAAGCTAAAGGAGCCCAACGCGTAAAACAGTATCGCATTATATTGTGATTATTGTTATTGCAGCTATACCTTTCTGGTGCGTCTAAAGCTAATAAAATTAAAGGCTGCTATAAACCAACTCGTGCATACGAAACGCTATAAATAGAAGATTCTTCGCTCAAAAATTAATAGCAGCAGGACGTTTTTCACGAAGCTTAAAACGTAAATATATCACACAACAAAAAAATATATGTACGGGAATTTCGCCACAATCAAAAGTCGGTTTATTTTAGTCATTTCGCAGCTTTGTTCGCTCTCTCGAACAAGCTTAACTAAGGTGAACCTTAACTGAGGTGTAAGGTGAAAGCATAAGAATTAAGATTGATGACCGGGCTATTTTTCAATTTTAGCAATTCTCAAAAACAGAATTGCGCCTGTTGCTTATCGAAATTGTCCGAGAAACTGATTTGGAAATCAAAATTGCAAAAAATACACAAACATATTTGCATAAGGCCACGCGGGTGAAGTTAGAACTATAATAAAATTCAAGTCTTGTTTTGTTTACATAAAATCGCTTTTCGACCTATGTAATGAATGAACAAACACATAAAAATGGACAACACAATCTTCTTTCGAAAAGATCCCGGATGTTGCATGACGTCGTACGCGCATGTTTTGCATTCTTCATTGAAAGGTACAAATATGCAAATTTCAAATAACATGGCTGTCAAAATCTTGTTGCCATAGAAACATCAAGTCACGTGATCAATAAATTCTCATATAAAATTGTTGCCAGATAAATTTTAGGAAAAGTCACAAAGTTTGATGGCGTTTGAATACATATTAAAGAAGTTATGAATGTTGAAAGTTAGCGCGGAATGTTAGCGCTTTGTGCCCCCCCCCCCCCCCCCCCCCCCCCCCCCCCCCGCCCCCAGGATGAATAGGGTTAAGCATTCCCCCCAGATCCCCCTGATTTTATATCTTATGTTTGTTCAAGTTTCTTACACCAGAACCGGCTATGCCTAAGACTGATTGCGACCTTGATCAATTAAGTAAGGTTAATTCTTATTTCTAGTAAAAAAGCATGCCCTAAATTAATTCATCTGTTGTATATCAATTGAATGACGAAAATATTACTGCAGCAAGTTATGACTGAATTGAAACTTATTTCTTATGGTATAATAATCAGCGGAACATTGAGTTTTTTTTTTAATATTGTCCAATATTTTCTAATAATAATAAAAAATGATAATTTGTATGGCGCACGAATACCAAAGTTCCAATTAAAAGGCGCTTTACAAAAAAGTGCAAAGTATAGTATATATAAAGTAAAACACGAAACACTTAAAAAAATTAGGTATTACTAATTATAATTGTGTTACTTAAATAAAAATACATCATATGAAATATATGCGTTTTAAGTTTAGATTTGAAATGTGTTCAAAGACTCCTACGGTCTAATGTCAAATGGTGGTCGATCATTCCACAACATGGGCGCACAAACAGAGAACGCACGATTGTATCTCCATAAAGCAGTGAGTTGCAGCAGTCCAATTTACAAATGATGAAAGCGTGGACTAAGTACTTGATTGGTACCATGAACGGAGAGATATTTTTGGATACGAGAAATTGTACAGATTGCACTAATTATATAGGGGTTTATCCTAATATGAAGATTTCAAGAGTGAAAGGAGCGCATAAAAAGAAAAACATATATATAGGGTAGGTCATTTTATTTCACAGACATGTGGTTCGCATTGACTTTCCATTTTGCCATATCCGTTTTTAACCTGTGAATACGCGCATGCGTAATTAAAGGATTATCGGTAACGGAGACAGATATGCAAATGAGCTCTCACTCACTCGTTTCTTCCATCAGCTGTAAACTTTTGTCACATAATGTTTTAAATTAGTTTTGTTACGAATGCGTTGCGTAACAAGAACAATGTGAATCTAGCCATATTATATCATTGTAAACGATAAACAACAATAAGCTTAAAGGTATTTCGCATTTGGAGTCCTTTGATGAATAAACCAAATTTATGTCTTTCATGTCTTTGTCATTGTTTGACTGAAGGTCAACTTTCATTTGTCGTCAGTGGATCTGTTCCTCAAGTGAAAATATGTCCTTGCGTTTCTTTTTTTACTGAACAGAGTATAACGTTACTGCGCTTTTCATTAACATGCGAAATCTGTAATTCAAATCATCACCAACGGTTGCGTTTTTCCCTGCCGTCAATCAAATTTTTGGCGGTTTCCGATTACTTCCGAGCGTTTCATAAAGTAGTATAAAAAACAGACAGGCTAAACACGACTCCCACTCGTCGCAAAAAAAGCATTTTAAAAGCCTAAAGCATAAATCGGTTTTGTAAGTCCTTAAAGTGCATATGAAGTAATTAAAAAACTCATTAATAATTCATGACCATTTTGTCCAATCCGATGCTCCTCTCTAGTCACGAGGAAAGCACTCATTACCACATAAAATACGCTTGAAACTAAAAAGCCCGGGGAGGGTTTTGAATGTGGCCCAGGGGAATAATGGGGTATAATAGAAAAACAATGGCATACAAATGAACGTGAAGCATTATATAATGACACACGTTGCATTATTTATCAATATTCATATATAATGCCACATGTGATATTATATAGTGCCTCAAGTTTATATACAGTAGGAATTAAATACTGAGAACAACCATTATTTATTTATTTTGTGCTAACTTACAAATGGAAAGTACAATTATTGAATACTGAGCCCGACATAACAACTTTGTTTACGTTGGAACTATCTGGTATAGTCATGTTAGCTAACAAATCATCTGCGACGTCAAAATCTAACGATTCAAAATCTAATAAATTTAAACGACCACTTTGTAGACGAACGTGTGGCCTTTGGAATACACTCTTCCAATGCGTTTTTCTCTTCTTCTTTAGACTTTGGTGGCCTAAACGCCCGCTTCGGAGGCATGTTTTTACTAATGCAAGCGAAGTATCAAAAGACCGCATTCGAATAAAATACTGACATAGTTCTGCATATTTAAATTTCTAATTTTATTTCTCCTTCATTATTGTTGTTCAATTCCCAAATGCAAACAACCTTCTTTTGTTTTCTCATATCACTCCGCATAGTTTCATAGATATTGGACAAAATGGTCATGAATTATTAACGATTTTTTTAAGTCATTCAATAAACTCATTCAATAAACGTGTTTTAAGTACCATTTAATAAACGAGCAGCAGTGTTTTATCAGGTATAAAATCCCGAGGGCGAAGCCCGAGTGATTTTATACCTGATAAAACACGTGCTGCGAGTTTATTAAATGGTACAAAAAGAATTTCCATGGTTTGATAGTGCTTTACTTTCTTTATCTAAATTTGTGGGTTTCATCGAAAAGATCCTTCCCATTGTGAAATTATTAGGCTTGAAAGTTTTGAATTTTCCGCCAGAAAGTGTCTCTACCGAGCGCGTGGCCAAAGCTATTGTATTACAAGGCTGTGAGGTAGAAAATACTTCAACTCACGAGTATCATGGCGGCAAAGGAGAAATCTTCGACCTCGGCGACTTTCTGTCTGTCTGACAGAGACTCTGTAGAAGACATAATTTCATCACAGTCTGGCATTCTTTTGAAGAAATGGAACGAAACACACTTACAAAAGAACGAATCTCAAGTATTTTCTACGTCCTCAACACAATGGATATCGACAACTCGTTCCCAGTCTCCGGGACACTGATTTCTGCAAATTGTGCTACTTTGGACGGCAAAAAAGGGGCCTTAAATTTTTTTCTGACAAATTTCTTTTATCATTTCGAAATAAAGACAAAATATCCTCCAAAAAAAGACAAAATAAAAAACTACTTCATATGCACTTTAAGGACATTAAACTGTCTCATTCCTTGCCTTAATGAGCTATGTTATGATAATTTTGAGGTTTTTGGGTCAAACTGCCCCAAATTAAAACTTATTTTAAAAAAGTACCTTATTTGTCGTACACGAAATGCTCAAAGAACATTAAGAGGAAGATATATGTAGATATATTTAGATATATTTAGAAGAGAAAATAAGCCATAATCAAAGTTTAAGCGAGTTTTTCAAGACAAAAGCGATAAACTTGAAACAATTAGCCCAATTTTTTCAAGATGCAATCCATTTCCATTCTGGCCATCTGTAGCCCAAGATGCTTATTTTTACTCTTAGAGCACTAGTGGAATAATTTCAAACAAATCTGGACCCTTATTTTTAGGTTTTCACTGATATAAAAATGTCTTTTGGCTTTTTAAAGTAACACTAAAAATGGTGACATATCCCCTTTAAGAATGAACGTAAGAATTTACTAGCATCCGTGAGATTTACAAAACAGCAACCATGCTGCAGATTA
The DNA here is from genome assembly GCA_024195265.1 of Dendrophyllia cribrosa. Classification (NCBI taxonomy): domain Eukaryota; kingdom Metazoa; phylum Cnidaria; class Anthozoa; order Scleractinia; family Dendrophylliidae; genus Dendrophyllia; species Dendrophyllia cribrosa. Next base: position 23,993,882 of record JAJLRJ010000005.1, on the reverse strand, counting down.
TCTGTTGGATGCCAAATCAAACGCTTTTAAAAAACAACGGAGGTTTATCCTAGCTCCGATCCACTGAGACGCACTACTCAACTACAGAACTAACTAAGGAGCTAAAACTTATTGCAAGAATTCATAATTTCACTGCAATGGAATTGTAGACTACGGCATTTTGAGACTCGGATCTTTTCAAAAAAGGCTATTTAAAGCGTTTTTCTCCCTTGTGTTTAGAATTACGTTTGTGTTGTGCTGTAAAAGCCTTATGAAACGGCGGAGAAAATGCAGACACGAAGGAAAGGTCCAAAGGAAACGATTATAACTTTTAGTATATTTTTTTTTCGTTCTGTGCAATGTCATAAAAGCTTCAAATAGTTTACACATTGTATTCATTTCGTTATACATGTAGGAATATGGCAATTTGTCACGTTTTTCCCTTATCGCTCTGTCGCTATTTTGTTCCGTGTTAGTAACCCAATTTGCAAAATGTATGTTTACACTAGCTGTATGGCGGGATCATTTCAAGTTCTTTCTTAGCAGTGCAACCGTCAACATATGTATTTTGAGCAAATGTCCCTCCAATAAGGACATTTGTTGGGACATTCAAAGGCAAGCATTAACCAATCAAAGCTGAAACGGTCCCAGAAATCCCAGTGCCAAGAGCTAGTTCTCATTCTCCCTCACGTTTCTGGAGGGGCGAATGATACTATCTCCCCAATGTCAATACAATTTATTCTACTGGTTAGATAACCTTACATTGTAAAATATGAGTGAATTATTTAAGGTTCAGAAAGCCTTTACCGTGGTTTAATAAATTCAGGTGGAACTTCTTCTTTTTTTTTTCAAGAAAGAAAGCGCTTGATATTAGCTTATCACAACAATTTTATTTTGCAGCTGACTGACAGAACAACGAAAAAATGTTTGACTAAATTTAATTGGGTTTATTTGCCTTGCACAGTACACTTGTTACTCATTGGCTTTGGAAATACGAAGGCTCTTAGAAATATTTGAGATATGCAAATTACTAGCTAAGCTAATTACTCAGATTTCATTTAAAAACAGAATATTATATTTCTTTAATTCTATAAGTGCAAAATTAAAGCTGTATTCGGAAATTGGTGCGCAAGAAAGACGCAAACCCAGTCATGAATGAAACCACTTTCACAATGGCAGAAGCTGAGGGTGTTAATCATTCTTATATTCCATGTGACGTTCTAACCCGAACAGCTGGAAAAATTGGCGGAGTTATGACTTGTGTGTTTATCTTTCTAACATCACTACTTGGTAACACGTTGGTAGTCGTTGTAGTTTACAGAGAGCGACGAATGAGAACAACCGTGAACTTCTTGATCGTCAACATGGCTGTTTCAGATTTCTTGTGCACCGTGTTCGTTATCCCGAAAGTTATTACCCAGACATTCACCTACCAAGACGCTTGGTTCATTGAAGGAACTGCAGGTGATGCCTTGTGCAAAATCGTCCTCTTTATCCAAGACGTAACTGTGGCCGTGTCATTGCTTAGCCTTCTGATGGTTGCTATTGAGCGCTATACCGCAATTTCTAGTCCACTAGTCGCAGATCCTATCCCACGAAAGCGGTGTAAAACAATGATTATATCTACTTGGATGGTGGCATGTCTTATGTATGCAACGCACTTTTACACCTTTAAGTTATTTGTTGAAGATGAAGGTCCAATCTGCGGTCACAGTTGGGAGCCGCTTGTTACAAATCACTTTGAAGCCTGGAAAATTGAATTTCTTCTCCATACCATATTATTCGTGTTCATTCCATTTATCGTTGTAACCGCCCTTTATTCAGATATCCTTGTGAGAATCAGACGAAGCTCGGTTCCAGGCGACGTGAATTCGAGATTAATGTCCATAGGGCGAAGACGTCGGCAAACGCGTAACCGAAACGTGCTTCGCATGATGCTTGCAGTTGTTATTGCGTTCGGTTTCTGTTGGTTTCCTTGCCTAATTTGCACATACGTGATAACATACACCTGGTATAACAAGAAACTGGAACCACCGTGTGACATGATTATTGTCGAAAAGTGTGCCCTTTATTTGGCGTATTTTAATTCCTCTATAAATCCAGCTATATATTTCATGTTTAGTGAGAATTATCGAAAAGGACTTAAAAAGCTTCTCGGTCCTCGTTTGCACCACCTTTTGAACACACCGCCTTTTATTCATTTAAAAAGTGTACACAAAGGTTCATGATCAAGGCACCAATTACAAGCGAAAGGAAAGGTGCAAGGCTGTACGGCAAGGTCTGGATCATGAAGAGTTAATAATGCTTTAACTCCTTCACTTTAAGGACTGTGCCACCTAATGGCAAGGTATTTTGCCAGATTTTTGACTATGCGGGAAAAGTAGATCTTAGCAGGGGCTATTGGAATCCAAAGAGAAAATTAGTGGTAACCAGCATTGCCGAAACGTCTAGTTTCATTTTTAACACTTTTTACAGCGTTAAACTTAACACTTTTTCACGTAACTACAATTAACGCTGCGCAGGATACATATTTATTTAAAGATCTGGTAGCCGTTGCGTTAACTTTACTTAGATTTCACTCTCTTGAATGGTAAGTGACCTATACCTATTTTTGAATAGATAATTTTCTTTCTCAATTCTCGAAAGATTGTGAAAAAATAAACAAATTATGTACTAGGAAGTTTAACATTTTCCCATTTTTCTGCATAGATATTTGTAATCTAGAAATTTATTACTTGAACGTATAAAGGAGATCTGCATTTACATTTCATTGCAATTGAGTCGGTATAAATCATTGCGAAACCAACTGTACGAAACAATACTAATCTAAATATTAGGAGATTTTAAAGTTAAATGGCTAAAAAGCAAGAAGCTTAGACTTAAAAGTGGACAATGGGCAATTTTCAACTTTCAGCAGGTAGGCTATTCCAAAGTCTAATACTTCTTGGAGAAAAGAAATAAAAAGAGATATCCTAGTTGTTTTATCTAATGTTTATTTATAATCATGGCTTCCCCGCGTTCTGAGATCAGTGTGTGAGCGGAGGAATAATTTATGTCTCTATGAAACGTACCACGACTAATTTCATACAAGAAAGTGAATAGAGACATTGTTCTTCTTAGCTCCTATGCCGTTGGGATTATTAGAGACACAGTAGAACAGTAATTCTTAACACAAAAATGTGCTTCCTTTCTCTGCACTCCCACGCGCAATCTTATCTTATCACATCTCATACATGTACATATTGAGACTAAGCCTTGTCCAATTAATTATAATTAATCTTAGTTTGTTTTATGTTGTTGCTCCCAACCTGTATATTTCATTTGTAAATATATTTTTTTGTTACTCAGCTCGATTAGCTTTCTAGTTATTCTGGGTAACATTACCTATTTCTGATTTAATTTTATATTGTAAACAGTTTTTTCTTTCTTTGTAAATATGGTAATAAAGTGTATTCTCTTTATTCTCTTAATAGGACACTTTCCCGCAAAATGTTTTAAAATTATATCGACTCGTTAATTACATATTATTGATACTGAAGTTCATTGATACTGAAGGGATTACCATGACTTAAATTAAATAAAAGCATCTATATATTTAAATTGACGAGATTCCGCGAAAAGTCACCGAAAGCTCAGTCTCAATTTGGGTTAATGGCGCAAAATTGTGCTGCACTTAACTGGATTCTCTAGCAAGCAAAAACATGCAAATAGGCCGAGTTTTATCTGGCTTTGCTTTCTTTTATATGCTGATATTCTATAGGCGGACTGTATGATTTTAAGAGCAAAGATGTAAAAAAAAAGTCGGAAAAATAGAATGATCGCTATATATCGGCGCCATGTTTATATTTCTCAATCACTGCACGCACTACCCGACGCGTCAGCAATGAAAACTGGAGAGAGCTAACATGTTCGGTCACCTTAACCCTTTCGCTTCCAGAGTCAATTATGGAAACATGTAATATAGTTCTAACTTTTGAGTCTGTAGACAAAATCCTATGGTGTGACCATTCAAATGAAACCTCTTCGCGAGTACTTTTGCATGGTACAAAATGAAACTTGGGATTTTATATGAATTTTTTTCTGTGGCACTCTTGGGAGGTAAAGGGTCAAAGGGGCAATATCACCTAATTTTAGCATCACTTTGAAAGTCAAAAAACGTATTTGTGTCAACGGAAACCTAAAAACCATGGTTTGAATTTTTTATAATTACCCTACTAGAGGACACACATTAGAATTCGATATATTTGGCTGATGATCGATGGTTAAGAGCGAAAGTCAACTTGAAAAATTGGTCATATTTTTGTAGTTCTTCCCAATAGGCCTTTATCACGCGGCGGCCATGTTGACTCCCCGGAAAATAAAATGCTTTGTTTTTGCCCGTCCAGCCTCGCAGTAAAAAAGTTGAAAACGAGGTTGGGCGGGCAAAAATATTTTGTTTTTATACAAAATGACTGGGCGTGATAAAGGCCTATAGGTGGTTTGCAACCATTCCCCGAGGATTTAAAAGACAAAAGCCCAGCGGCCATGCTGGTGGACGGAACAAAAGAAAGTAATAGATGCTAATGAGAGATCTTTTGTTTCGTACACCAGCGTGACGTCAGGTGAAAACGTCCGTTTATCATGGAAAGATTGTGAAAAACTGATTTTGGTTTGTACTGCCTTTAAGAAGTCGCTGGATATTTTCTTCTTGGTGTCCTAAGAGCAATTGTATGTTTGCGCAAAGGTACTTTGTCCAATATTTAATGTATTTTGACTAAAATCCCCTTAAAATAAACAGCGTTACAAATACAATGTATACAATTTGATACAATCAACATTTTAACATTATACAACTTAAGGGAAAAGTGAGAAAAGTACGTAAATTGAAATTTGTTGTGCGTCATCGAGCGCTATTTTTGGCTTTTGTCATTAAATACGAGATAGCTTCACAGAAATGCGTTTTTGTCAAATCAATATTAACTTTCTTTTATAGTTACACGTGTGGTGATACTTTGCCAGTTAAGTCGCGATTGGTTTTCCCTAACATGGCTTATATCCACTAAAATCAGGCCCGATAATATAATACATGGGCTGAGCCTAACAGCGTCGCTCTCTGAACAGAAATTAAATCCGATGATAAGCTTAGCTTAACTAAGGTGAAAGGTCGAAAGCACAAAAATTAAGATTGACGACTGGGCTATTCTTCAATTTTAACAATTCTCAAAAACAGTATTACGCGACTGTCTGCACAGTACCTTTAGACCGTACAAAAGTTCACAAAAGAACTTTTTCTCGGTCTATAATAACTAGTTTGACTAATTTCCGAATAAAATATACCTGTTGCGTATCACAAATTGCCCGAGAAACTAATTTGGAAATCAAAATTACAAAAAATACACAAACATATTTGCATAAGGCGACGCGAGTGAGATTAGAACTATAAAATCCAAGTCTTGTTTTGTTTACATAAAATCGCTTTTCAACCTATGTAATAAATGAACAAACACATAAAAATGGACAACAAAATCTTCTTTTGAAAATGTTTATTAAAATATCTATTAGTTTATGTTTAAAAGCAAAACACGTACCATTTATAGTGCATCAAGGCAGAGAGGTCCTCGATGAAATTCAAGATAACAACACGACCTAATTTGAGCACATTTCACAAACATGTCTCCAAACCTAAAGAGAACACAAAGGAAACGTCAATCACAAATTGATATCAACATAAATTCCCATCGAAAAATGTGATTTATTTTAGTTTCAAGTTACTGGACTGCTTGGAAATTCGTTAAAACTCCGCTTTTTCGGTTCTGAAATCCGAAATAAAAACAAACATCTCTCGCATTGCTCCCGCATTGATAAAAACGTATGAAGTTCTTCGAAGCAAGATTTTATCCCTGAAAGCTCTGACTTCTTTTTCCGCTAAAGCGACTTCTAAGTATCCCTTAATTAGTATCCCTGTCTTGGGTAGCAAACCGCGAAAAAATGCAAGGAAATAATGACTTTATTGCTCAGCTTAACACTGCAAAAAAAACTTTTAAAGTGTATACCAAGCTGACGGCTGTGTAGCGCGCAAAAAACAAAGCCTCGCTTTGCTTTCAAAATTGCAAAGATCCCGGATGTTGTGTGACGTCATATGCTCCCGCGAGCTAACCTTGCGCGCGGCGCGCTCGGACACTCATGTAACAGATGGCGCCCGCGAAACATTTTGCTAGCCATGAAAAATGACGGGCATAGGTTCTATGAGTATGGGGCTTCGCAGCGGGCCTTCGGCCCGGGAGTGCTTCGCTATAACCATAAGCATAGGCGCAAGTACAAACAAAAGGAACAATCTATATTATGCTTACAATTGTCTTTTTTTCTCAGTTTGCGAGGCTTGATTTTTCTTGATTTTCAGTATGTTGATAGGGAGACCTCGTAAAGCTGTTTTGTGAAGACAAAAATTCTATTGCAATTTTTTTTATCTCATCATCCAATTTTATCCCACTAAACGTACTCAATTGTCAACAAAATATCCGGTTGCCTGCTCCAATATTACACTGTTATAATTGTAAACTGCGCGTTCAATTTTGAGTTTTGCGTAAGCAATGCAATCTTTTGGGCTTTTGTAAACTCGCTTAACAAAAATGATTACTTTTTGTCAATTAATTAAAGGGATGGTGACACTTGATCAAACATAATTCAAAATATCCACGTAATTAGAATGCTTCAAGGCCTTCAAGTTGACAAAAAAGAGACTGAGATTAAATTGCCAAGGAACCGAATTAGAGATGAAAGATGTGATTCAGCAAAGATAAAAGAAAATTTAGCATCCCCTTGAGGGAACGTCGACATTGTGGAAAGCGACCATAAGTTTTACGTTTACTCGCAATTTAATTACAATTCGCCATTGTGTGGAATCGGCGGAACAAATATTGACTATACCAAGTAAACACCATTGACAGTCCAATAGCAGCTTTTCTTTAAAGTTACCCGTGTGGTAATAGTTTGCCACACGATTATTCGCTACTACTTAAATTGCCCAACGTTGCTGAAAGTGAAACAAGTCCTAAGATTAAGAGGAATTGGTGGACAACAACCCGGTAGCCGGGATGACAAACATCTCTAATAACAGTACCCTGCCGTCCGCGAGCTGCTCTGGGAACCCCACAACAGAAAGAATCGCTAGAACCTTCGCATACAGTGTAATAATAGCCGTTTCAATCATTGGGAACTTTCTTATCGGAGCGATAGTTTTCAAGACGAAATCCATGAGGAGAACAATCAACTACCTCATTGTGAACATGGCTATGTCAGATCTTATCCTTCCAATTTTCGCATTCCCGCGTATTCTCACAGATTTGTTCGTTGGCTATTGGCTCATAGATGGACCGCTGGGTTTGGCACTTTGCAAACTGGTCTACTTCTTACAAGATGTCTCTACTGCTGTGTCAATCCAGAGCTTGGTCTTGATAGCCGTGGATCGATTTGGAGCTGTGGTTTTTCCATTTAGTCCCCCGGTCGTCAGCTCTAAACTTTGCCCATACTTCATTTTGGCTACGTGGGTCGTTGCCATGGCCATTCATTGTCCCTATTTTTTCGCACGTAAACTCGTTGTGATTAAAGAAAAACTTCTCTGCTCGTTGCTGTGGAACGAAGCCTTTGGGCAGTCATCATCGTTGACAGGTTACTACGTGGCGCTGTTCATTGTTTTGGCTGTTATTCCTTTCGCGCTGATGACAGTACTCTATTCCGTCATCATATTTAGCCTCAGGTCCCAAAAAATGCCCGTTGGAGAATCAGTGAACGCCAAGGAACAAGAAAAACGGGAAAAAAGGGACAGAAATGTCCTCAAGATGGTTCTGGCCATTGTCGTGGGATTTGCATTATGTTGGGCACCATTTAATATCTTAGCGTTCTTAACATTTTTTGTATGGGACAAAAATCCGCCAAAAAGTTGTGGTTTTAGAGCCTTTGGCTTCATTGCACGGTTCTTGGCTTACGCAAATTGCGCCATAAACCCGTGTATTTGTTTCATTTTCAGCGGCAATTACCGCAAGGGCCTCAAGAGTTTATTTGGGTGTTCGCATGAGTGCAATTGTGTGTGCTTTGGTGCAATGCGCAGCCAGTCATGGAATGTCCAAAGTTCGTCTTCAAAGGAAGATGGACAAAACGTTACATTGGCTTCTCTCGCCTAGCCTTTACCCCCAGGAGCAACCAAAGTTTGAAACAAGACTGAAAACCCAAACTTTATTTGCAAGATACTGAAAAGCAAGCAACCCACTGCTCAGGAAAACAGTGCTGAGTAGCATTCGTTTGAATGGTCAAACTTTAAGATTTACTATACAGAATGAGCAGATACAAGCATATGATGAAAAAAACGCTTTTTGTGACCCTCCAGTCTCCAGTTTGAATACTCACGAGTCGGGAGCCGGTAAAATGATAATATTTTGTGCTTTATTGTCTTGGTAAACCATTGTTGGTTTTAGGTTGCACGGTTTGTAAATATTTATTGGAAAAAGCCATTGATATGACAGTGGCATTGTAATGTGATTTCACTTCTTGGTAAGCATCCTGTCCTGGTGTCATTTACCGTTTAAATGTTTTCATTGCATTTGACAGCTTTCATTTGCAATACAAACTTTAAGGATAAATTTGAATTGCTTTAGTGCACGACTGACGTGTTTGGTTCTAGTTTGTTTGTTTCTTTGTTGACAATTGCTAATAGAACAATCTACCACAGGGGCGCTTAGAAATGTATTAATACAGAGTTCGTGTTCTGAAGATAGAAATATAACTTCTAAATATAAATATGTAAATATGTAGTAACCACAATCATTATCCCGTCTAAGACTGACGAACCATGATGGCCTAAAGCAATATCACAGTCATCCCTTACTCTCATTCTAGTGAAATAATGTCATTTCTACCTTATTCTTCAGTGTCCTTGCAGCGCGGCAATTTTATTCCTTGATTTTATATTAATGGAACTTGTTAAAACAGCCATTTACGTCTTTTCCACATGTATATTAAATACGGATCGGAATAATTTTCTCGTTATCCTAAACCTTATACACTGCATGCTGGAAAATTTTATTTCTTGTATTAACTAAATTCAACAGGCCTATAATCGCAAATTGAACAAAAATCGCCATGTTATCGACTGTAAATTTGCAAGAACTACACTAAGAAGGAGAGACTGTTGAATTCTCCTCCATGGTGCATGATCATATTCAGTTAATTGAAGAATATTTCAAAGTTCGAAAAAGGAACGGCAATCTTGAATATGATACTGTCAACGTCTTGTAGAATAACATTGTAGCCCGAGATAGAAAGAATCAGGGGAAAAACAGTATAGGCATTTTAATTTGTAATTTTGTAATTTTGCTTTTCGCGTATTTTAATATTTTGTAAGCAATGGTTTTCTTGTTACTGGTGTGGCTAGCAAATAATAAAATAAGAAAAAAGTTTAACTAACGTTATTTGTCAATAAACATTAAGACGAAGTTATAAAATCCTCTCCAAGGAGATCACAATCTTCCAGGGTACTATGTGAGAGATATACTATACTACATGAGAGGTAAAAATCCTCTCTAAAATCGGCAACTACCACGTATGGACTGCATTCTTTCATATACTGTGCGATCAAATTATGGAACGCATTACTGGATAACATTAGAAGTGAATGTTCTTTAACTAGTTTTAAACGTCTGTTCAAAACAGTCTCTTTTAAATATCATATTAGATATATTTGTAATGTAAATAGTTTATTTTATGTTGCACGGATATATTAGCATTCTGGCTACCCTACAATTCGTGTAGAAATAAAGTTGATGTATATGTATGTATGAATCACAATCGCCCAGGGTACTACATGGGAGGTAACAATCCTCTCTACTGGGATCGCAATCCCCTAGGTACTATGTAAGAGGTAATATTCCCCTGTAATGGGATCACAATCCCCCAGGTTACCAAGTGAGAAGTACGTAATAATCCTCTCTAAGGGAATTACAAAACTCGGCAAATTTGCGTCATTTACCATTTTAATGACTTTGAGAATCTTCATAAAGATGTTGTATGGAATTTGTTTTGTTTCACGAACAAATTGAAGCGTGACATTCGTGTTTTCGAAATTGTTTTGCAAAACAAAAACTTGATTACGCGTACAAAATGTCGTGACGACAGGGCTCCTTTCGACCAAGAAATTGGTCCGAAAAGGCGAATTCATTTCCACATTTCTTTGAAACTTCCCGGCCCAGAAGAGGAAGGAGGCAAATAAAGCAAAATTACTGTCAACTCACAAGCTCATAAGAAATTACTGTTATCATCTTTACTACAACTTATCAGTAATTAGCTTGGATTCAATGATTATCAAGAAACGAAGAACAACACCTTAGTTTGCAATATTCCAGAGATTCTTTGCTGATTGCCTATTTCTTCAAATAAGCGCCTTTGCCGGTAATTTTCAAATTTCATTTCTTATTCCAGTGTCCAACCTTAATAAACCAGTTTGACTTGCAGACAATTCTTTATACTTGGGAACATAGCTGAAGTATGGGATTGCATTGTGCTGACTGCTTCTAGGGGGAAGAATACGTGCTTTAAGGATGTCATTGCAGTAAGGGGCGCTTATTGAAGGGAGCACGCTAAATCTAGAAACTTAGTATTTGTTGTTTTTACTACAAGGCTGAGAAATTTCGCTTTTTCTTGCGCTCACAAGTGTGGTCGTCGATCCGGGAACAAAGATTACTTTAAAATAATTTTCTTAAACACAGCGAAAACTCACCATCTCTGCTTCATCAGTCTCATTTAAAAAGTAATTAGAAACTTTGCTGACTAATTTTTAAGGCACCGAGGAGCTCTTTAGACCGCAACAGACCTTCATCTTTAGCAGTCAGTGCTTTTGCAGATGAAATTGGCGTGAGGCCATTTTACCGTACTTGCTCGTGGAGGAAGCGATCTTTCGATGAAACTTAGAACATTTTTCCACTTTTTATGGTTTGAGCTACACTACTGTCCACTTTGTCTTGATGGCGGAAAGAACGATAGTTACTACAAACAAAGTGTCTGGCTCCAAGTCGGAGCCATTATCGACTTTCTCTTACTGACTTCGGCGAATAATTTCACCATTTGCTCCATGAGAAACGTCGTAGCTGAAATTATCTGCATGCATTGTATTCTATCCTTTCAACCCAGCTCGATTGTACAAGGACATAATGGGTCTTCGTTTTTTTTTTTCGCGTTGTCAATTTCTAAACTATCCTTCAATTATTGTATTTCACTGTCGTTAAATTCAGGAAAGTTGTCAACCAATAAGGTCGTTCATACGGGAGAAGATAAGACGCGACTTAAATAAGACGCGAAATGATCGAATAAATAGTACAAAATAAGAGTTCGTGTTTTATTTTAGACGCGACTTATAAAAGACGCGTTTTATCTTAGAACAGGGTTTTCAGCTGTTCTTATTTGTTCTCTGTCGTAAATAAGACGTCAACTTCCTCGTATAAATGATTCCGCGTCCTAAATAAGACTTGAACTATAAGTGCGCATGCGTAACAACAACAACAACATTTTTTGACGAGTCACTGACGGCTCTCTGGCCGGCTAACAAAATAGCTTCGCAGTACTCAAAAACACCAGCAAAGACACCAACAAAACAGAGAAATACGTGGACTTTCGGTAGAGGAGAAAGAATTCCATTTTTTGCAGGGAAATGCAATTGCAGAACAGCTCGAAAATTGTGTGAAAAGTCTCTTCCTTCTTAAAATGACAGCACGCTTTTGTTTCTAGCTACAGCGCGCCATCTTAGATTATTGCAGATTGTTGCTAATGGTGACCTTGCATGTAAACCATTTATACGTGATCTCCGCGTCTTACGTGGAGCGCGAACGTATAAACGATACAGTTCGTGTCCTATTTAAGTCGTGTCTTATTTCCTCCCATATAAGTACCCTATTGTTTTAACAGCAAAACAAAGCTGTCCCTCCCGTTTCCACAGCAACTGCAAACTCTACATGTAGGTATTTCAAATTAGGCTGAAATACAGGTCGTCTCACTCAATTAGATTTCAGAAATTTCTTACCCAGTTGTACAAACACGGTTATTCTATTCACAGACAGTATAAGGGCAAAGTTTTAACTTGATTTTTTTGCTACCGCCATGAACGCGTAATAGTTTTTGCGTCAAAACTTTATTTTCAATTGTAATTGAATTTTAATGTCATGTGAGTTTCATTGTGTTTAATTTAAAATTGTCTATTTCAAATTCATTTAGTAGTTTATTCTTAATAAGTAGTTTGAAGCTATTAGTCATGATAATTTTTATCCAGAAATGTGATAAAACTTAAGTACCAACTTTGTCTCTGTTTAGTATTCCTTATATAGGTCAGCTAAAAAGCGGTTGACACTTCCTTTCCTATTCTTAGTTCATTTTATTTGAGCAAAAGGGTCACAGGTTTTTATCTGACTGATTGTTCTCAATCAAGGTTCGTTTATTGCTCCTGTCTCAACTGTACTTTCTTTGAACCTTCTCTTTTTGTTTGTTTTTCTCTGTGCTGTAATTTAGTTATTGTATTGTATTGTTAATAAAAAAAAAAAATAAATAAATAAAAAATAAAATAAAATAAAAAAAAACTTTGTCTCTGTTTAGTATTCCTTATATAGGTCAGCTAAAAAGCGGTTGACACTTCCTTTCTTATTCTTAGTTCATTTTATTTGAGCAAAAGGGTCACAGGTTTATTGGCCACAAGTAACTCTCTGAAGAAGGACGGGTTGCCGTCCGAAATATCGGAAGAAATATACAAAAACATTTCTCTGTACCACTAATGTCATAAATCAACTCATTGAAGTTATCATCATCACCATAACCAAACTTTGCCTATTATTTTGGTAAAAGGCCATTAGAGTTTTCTTTCTTGAAACATACTATGAATTGTTTAAATGCTTGAGATGAACTTGTTGTTAAAAGTTATTCTCAGGTTATTCTCGAGATCTGTAGGCAGATTTTATGTCATTCAGTGTAAAATTGTCGGGCAACCATCAGTGGTACTGTCAAGTAGCAGCCGCGTCGTTATACTTTTTACGTCATCTACTTTGAAGGTTCTGACTGGTTAAAATAGAGCAAGCCAACGTCATGCATTTCGATTGGCATAATAATAATAATAATATTTATTAATTATATATATACATAAACTAAAGCAGTGGATAGCATTGTTGGCGCGCTCTGATTGGCTACTGAAACTCGGGAAAAAATTATTTTTTTTTTCAATACCGTATAACATTACAATTTCAGTGCAATTTGTCTAATACCGCACTGAACAAATCCGCGAAACATTAATACCGCCGCCCTTTTTGTAAATATAAATACTTAATAGTGATCGGCTTCAAAATAATGTACGAGTCATAGAGGGCAAACCCACTTGAAAAAAAATATATAAAGCATCCAAGAGGGAATTGAGAAGTTTTGTTGCCGTTCACTGATCTGCGAAGAAAGTATTTTTTTTTTATGAAACAACAGTAACCGGTTAGGGAAACGATGAGAAAATTTAAATCAAGAGAAAATTAATTACTTTGACTTTATTACTGCGACAGTGCAGATCGTTTTCCAAATCCCTTTAGTAGGAAAACTAATTTCCCCCTTAAAGCTTGGCGTACATTTGCGATCGAATAAGGTCAGAATGATTGCTAAAATTAATGTTGCGTGGGGAAAACCATTTTTTACTATTATTCTTATAGGGCGTTCACTTCACGTTATTTTAATGCAGAATAAACGGAGGAATAATGATTATATTTTTTTCAGGTAAATTTGAACTAAGAATATGTGCTAACCTATATGGGTGCGAACAAACCAATCTTTCCTTTGCAGCCTTTACTACGCTATATATTAGTTAAGGTATAAACGACAGCTGTAAAGGGTCTTTTCTCGAGCACAATTGGCCACTCCGAAAAATACCATAATACTCTTTTATGCATAGGCTCAGCCTCACCGGGGTGTAATTATTCAAGTCTCCTTTGTTAGAATTGCACAATGGAATTCAGAGTACAGGAATTCAGTAGTTCAGGAGCTCAGTCGAACAGGAAGTAGTGAACAGGAATTCAGTAGTAGGAACGCTAGGACGTAGCATTGTGTGTTCGTATACAATTGTGCATCGTATGCAAATTGCCACGAAGTTGAAGCATAGCACGTGCAGTTCGTGCTGAAAACAAAATAAATCGGAAAAATGAGGCTTACATCAAGCACCACCCAAACCTACACTTTAAAGAGTATTATGGTATTTTTAATAGTTCAAGTGGGCAATTGAATTATGTTGTGAGCATTTGGAGTTAAAGGGAACCTCCATTGTTATAACAAATTGACGTTAAATTGTTGGAAATAAAGTCTAAATTAAAAATTTTTAAAAAGCAGGTGGAAATATAACTTTAGTGTAGAAAAAAATGGCTATGAATATCGCCTATTTTAGCTTTTAAATTTCCCGCGCGTCGCCATTTTGAATATTTATCACGTGTTACGGTTGTCTAATTGTTGCATACAAAAGAACTTCGATTCGTAACAAAAGCGGCAACCGTAACACGTCATAAATATTCATAAATATAGGCGGTATTTATATGCATTTTATTTGTACACTAAAATTATATTTGCACCTGCTTTTTAAAAATTTTAAATTTCGACTTTATTTCCAACAATTTAACGTCAATTTGTTCTTACAATGGAGGTTCCCTTTAATTATTGGGGTCGCAGTCGGACCATTTTTTTGTTTATTACAGAGATTCGATTTTCGTTTGGGGTCGTTATTATTGGGGGATCATTACTTTAGAGAGGTTACCACTTTCGGTATTCACTTAGAACAACTTTCAAATTTTATCGCTATTTTCGGAGGATCCGTAATAAGAGTAATTAAAGTAATACGGTAATAAGAGTACGACCGTTACAATAATTGACGATAACGATGACATTAAAGTGAGAAACCTGACCACTGTGAACCAGACATGGAAAACGAATTTTGATAATGCTGTATGTTCGTCTCAGCTTATTTCTTATCAGCTCATTCCGAAACGGTTTTTTTTTTGCCGCTTATAAGGCCCACGCCCCGGATGTAAGCCCCCTTCCCTCTCCCCACCCCACCCCTTCTCCGATTTGGACTTAAAGGAACAGTGTCTCGCCGAATGCTACATTGACAAATGTCAACAAATATACAACTAAATGTAGTAAAAGGTGCAGTATTATAGGGATGGAAGTGGATTACAGTTTATCAAATTTCATTTCGTGACAGGCGGTCAAGAAATCACAACTGACATTCTGGTATTATTTAATCGGGCCGCTTGGCAATCTGCCAAGTCTATCCGATTTATACATTCAAGTTTATTGTCCGTTACTTTTTTATGCCTGTTCTAGAAAGTTCTAGAAAATTATGTTTCAATTCAAGTTTTTGAGATACAAGAGTTTCAAAGGTTAAGAGTTTAGCATTGTTAATGTTTTGTATGTGATGTCAAACACGAAATGATTATAGAACACCAAGAGAAAGATATGAACTAATGTTTTGAAGGGAAATTAAACCATCATCAGTTTTCAGCGACAAAAGCTGGAAAACCTTAATTTATGACAAATGAACTGAAAACAGACCTTCGTCGAATCATCTAAAAATTAAGTTCTGCGTATCGACTTATCTTCTCCGAGTGCCTGTGTGTTAAATAGCAGAGGCAAGTGTTTGTTTACTTTGAAGTCCACAGATCGGCATTAATTTTTCATACTGAGTTTAAAGTCAAAGAATTGCTTCGCGTGTTCACGAGATAAAACTGACCACAAAGTGACGTCATATCACTTGATACAGCAACTTCAAGGTCATAAGAAATAGCAACCAATTGATTTTCAAACTGTCACAACTCGAACCGGGCTTTAACCCATTGACACCTGAACCGCCCGTAACCGCCCGTACAAGACTCCACTGCTTTAAAAAATTGTAACTTTCTCAATCGTGCGAACATTGCCTTAACTAGCAGTTGTGAGCATTAACTAGAAAGTCTTTCAAATTGAGATACCCAATAAACACAAAAAAGTCAGCGATTTTTGCAGAATATCAGCGTTTGAATTTGGACAATAACAAAAATTACCGTTTTTAACGTCATAGAAAAACAACAAAAATCACTTTTTGCCTTTAGTTTTTTTTATTCAAATCATCGTGGCAAACCCAAAAGTCAACATTTACAGCAAAATTAAGTCCTAGTCCTAGCTAAGCAATGAATTTTTTTGCTCTTATTCGTTGCTCGGGCCTAGCTACAGCTTCTTATACTAGTGCATACTCACCTTGCCTCGATTTTCAACATCACCACCGCACTTCATGCTGGGAAATAAACAGATTTTTTGACAGCGCCCATTCCGTCCTCCACAATTTTCATATATATACGAAGTCAAAGCCACTCTGACGCACCGCCGAAATTTCGCGCTTGTTGTGTTCTCCTGTGGTCGCAACTTCCAAACGAAGTACAACACCTAACTCGCTTCATTGAGAAGTGGACTCTGAACTACCTCCAAGCTTAATGATGCTCACCAGGCAGCTACTAAAGATGAAAAATGGCTGTGAACTTACCAAAAATCGTAGATAATTCATATTGGACCCTTTATTGCAAATCAACCAAGCAAAATGAGATCGTCACAATGACGTTTCCAGTAAACTCGAGCCTTCAGTGTTTTAGAACAGCAGCACTTTCAATGGTAACTCCAAATATGAAGTCACGAAATCCTATGTGGCGTGTGTATGCAGAAAATCACTCAAAAACGTAAAAATCCTCAGGTGTCAATGGGTTAAGCGTACATAAGAAATTAATAATTCGAAGCATAGCCAGTAGTGTAACTGCTCCACAATCGAAGATTCACTGTGACACTGTAGAATCCATTGACTTTTTATTCTTCATTTCGTATTTGTAATAGGAGGCTTTTGCATACAGCTGTGAAAACCAGTGAAAAACAGCGGGAAAACCGCTATCAATATCGTGAAACTGAAAATCAATTTACAACATAAAAAAGGAACATGACGAAACGAAACATATCATTTTAAACGAACTTACATTATTACCGGATTTGGCGAGAGCTCCGATCGATAACGATTTCCTTTTCTTTATTTTCGAGAAAAAGATCAACTTAATCTTGCATGCACGAGTGATTGCGAAAGACCGATTAAAGGTTTTAATTGACGTAGTAACGTGCGTGACGGATCACCTTGTTTGACCGGAAAAACGACTGTAAAAACAAATCATAACAATTGGATTGATTCTCGTTCCTTTAGGGCACTTACAAGACCCTTAAATTCCGATTTCACTACTCGTAGAGTTCTTGTTAGCCGTTATTTCGTCTTCTTAGTTTATATTTCCTTGTTTTTGCTTTGCCATTTTGGCGATTTTTTTCTTGGTATAGACACTGTACACTGCAAAATAAAAGAAACGACATTGTTAATAAATTGAATCTCACTTGAATACACTTGAAATATAACAAAAGGTTTTAATTTCAGAGGAAACTGTAAACTTCAGTTTTTAATACACATTTTAGGGCTTCCTGCTTCCGCTTTATTATGTCAATGTTTATTGCAAAATTTTATCAACCAGAATCTTATCGAATATTATCATGCTGTAGAAGCTGAGAAACTCCCTTGTAACATTCCAGGTAATTACAAAATATCACACAGGCACAATAAGCACACTATGGAGTGCGATCGTCGGGTTTAGTGTAATTCTGAAGAGAGTTGTTGTTGCTAACGTCAAGCGACCTTTTAGAACCTTTACTGAACCAATGCCAACTGCTAGTTACTGACACCTTACAAAAGATTTACCAATGACATGAAGAGAATAGAAAATAAACATACTTAACTTACTGACAAATGGGGCAAACAATAGATCGACAGGGCAACAGCTACCTAGCTTACAAAATACTCATCAATGACAAATACAATATCCAAGTAATAAGAATGATCCACGGCCTTCAAGTTAGTTCACGAAAAGAGAGTTAACATAAATTAGTTTAATTTTTTAAATTGCCAAAAAGGAACCGATTTGAAAAACAAGGTGAATAAGTGAAAATATGAATAAGTAAAATTTAGCAAAAGTAATAATTTTCGTGTTACGTTTACTCAATATTTAATAATAATTCCAAATTGTGGAAATCGCTCGATCAAATATTAATTACACATGGTAAACACATTGACAGCAGCTTTCCTTTTTAGTTAGCCGTGCTGTAAAAAATTGACACATGATTATTGCCTTATCCTTCTTCTCAGAGAACTGGCGACCAACAACTCTGCACCGTTATGACAAACTCCACTAGCAATAGTACTCTGGCGTCCGTCGGCTGCCCTTGGAACCCCACAGCAGCAAGAATCGCTGAAACCTTCGCATACAGTGTAATAATAGCCGTTTCAATCATTGGGAACTTTCTTATCGGAGCGATAGTTTTCAAGACGAAATCCATGAGGAGAACAATCAACTACCTCATTGTAAACATGGCTATGTCAGATCTCATCCTTCCAATTTTCGCATTCCCGCGTATTCTCGCAGATCTGTTCGTTGGCTATTGGCTCATAGATGGACCGCTGGGTTTGGCACTTTGCAAACTGGTCTACTTCTTGCAAGACGTCTCTACTGCTGTGTCAATCCAGAGCTTGGTCTTGATAGCTGTGGATCGATTTGGAGCTGTGGTTTTTCCATTTAGTCCCCCGGTCGTCAGCTCTAAACTTTGCCCATACTTCATTTTGGCTACGTGGGTCGTTGCCATGGCCATTCATTGTCCCAATTTTTTCGCACGTAAACTCGATATGATTAAAGGAAAAGTTATCTGCACGTTGCTGTGGAACGACGCCTTTGGGCAGTCATCATCGTTGGAAGGTTACTACGTGGCGCTGTTCATTGTTTTGGCTGTTATTCCATTCGTGCTGATGACAGTACTCTATTCTGTCATCATATTCAGCCTCAGGTTCCAAAAAATGCCTGTTGGAGAATCAGTGAACGCCAAGGAACAAGAAAAACGGGTAAAAAGGGACAGAAACGTCCTCAAGATGGTTCTGGCCATTGTCGTGGGATTTGCATTATGTTGGGCACCATTTAATATTTTAGCGTTCTTAACATTTTTTGTATGGGACAAAAATCCGCCAAAAAGTTGTGGTTTTAGAGCCTTTGGCGTTATTGCACGGTTCTTGGCTTACACAAATTGCGCCATAAACCCGTGTATTTGTTTCATTTTCAGCGGCAATTACCGCAAGGGCCTCAAGAGTTTATTTGGGTGTTGTTCCGCATAAATGCAATTGTGTGTGCTTTGGTGCAATGTGCAGCCAGTCATGGAATGTCCAACGCTCACCTTCAAAGAAGCAGGGGCAGAACGCCATGCTGGCCTCTCTTGCCTGAATTTTCACTCCTAGGGCTAACCAACAATTAAAACAAGAGAAAAGCGGTCCGCAGTTTCTTGATCACCAAATGACGTAAAACAAAAGATTTAAAAGACAATGAACATTACCCGCACCATAACGCCAAAGCTAACTAACAATACATTTTGCACCACCAAGAAATTCCCAGAAAAGCCCAAACTTTGAATTCACTTTGCAAGATTCTGAAAAGCAAATTAACAGGAAAACTACAAAGGCGTTCCAAACTAATTCGTCCTTTTCCAATTAAGGAAATTCCGTTAAAAAATGGCAAATAAGCCTGTCACAGGGTCTTACAGCGTAAAATTTCCGACAGATTTTAAACGGTAGAGCGTTTTCTGCAATAACTGGTTAACACATAGTTGAAAAACTGAGTGCTTTATTATGTTTCTGACGGAAAGTACAGGTTTTTTTGTATTTAACAGGTTACGATTTTTCGCGGACTGTATTTTACAATCATCTTAAACACAGAAAAGTGATACGAAACCCTCGGAGCCCTGCATAACATTCAAATAATACAACACAAAAGCGCAAAAAAACGCGGAACCCTTTTTTATGCCGCTGTCAGAAGCCTGTTGGTCGTGTTTTTAAGACAGTGAATTTTCTGCGTCGTTATAAATAGTGATATTATTTGAAGTTTTGAAAATTGCTACAATAAAAGGAAATCATGTGCATTTATTTCCATTTTTTAGTCCGATTTTCGGACTCAAAAACGGATTTCGGAATGTAAATAACTTTTGAGTCCGATTTGCGGACCCAACATTTTAGGTTTCTGCGTTTATTTCAGCACAACCGCACCGGCAAATGTTGATAACATTTGAGTCCGATTTTCGGAACTAACATTCTATGATGATCCGTTTATCTCAACCCAACACGAATGTTGATAACTTTTGAGTCCGATTTTCGGACCCAACATTCTATGTTTTTCTCATTTGCTCAGCCCAACACGAATGTTGATAACTTTTGAGTCCGATTTTCGGACTCAAAAGTCTCTCCCACAACGAATGTCCATACGGCTTTTAAGTCTGTTATTCGGACCCAACAATTTAAAAACATTTGCGTCAAATTTCTTAACTTAGATTCGTTGGGATCACATACTTTTCAATTCGAATCTTCGATTCATCAGTCTTAACCCTATTCGGCCTGGGGTAGGGGGGGCACAAAGTACCCGCGCTAACTTTCAACATTCATAACTTCTTTAATATGTATCCAAACGCCATCAAACTTTGTGACTTTTCCTAAAATTTATCGGGCAACAATTTCATATTACAATTTTTTGATCATGTGACTTGATGTTTCCATGGCAACAACATTTTAACAGCCATATTTTTTGAAATTTGCATATTTATATCTTTGAATGAAGAAAAACAATGTTTATTGGTATAACTTTTATATTTTTACGTCATTTAGCGTTTATTTATTGCTTTTGATTAATTTGGAGTGAATTTGGACGGTTTTCAAGAGGTTTTAAAAAATTTCAGAAATCCAAGATGGCGGATCCAAGATGGCGGCCCTGTAACTAATTACCTAATAACTACGTCATATGACGTAATCGTTCCATTGTGCGGACCGCAAAGGAGACAGTTTTGGACGTACTATGTACCCTCTAGGTTTCATTGTCATAACCTTAGTGTTCTTGAAGTTACGAGGGGGAGCACAATGTACCCCCCCCCCCCCCCCAAGGCTCAGAAACTCAAAAAAGCCCAGGCTGAATAGGATTAAATTACGTACACATTACTTACATATCATGTGTTACTGATTAAGTTAAGCTTTAGAAAATCAGGAAGAGTGGTGTTTCAATTATGATATTAATGCATAGCATGTCACAAGCAATGGCAATGCTAAATATATTTTCACAAACGCTTTGTGCGCAAAAAAATAGCGAAGTAACTTCTGCAGTCTGCGAATATGTTTAAGTGCAAATAACAACGTAAAAAAATCTGCCCTTTCCTTCTATGAATAAATAAAGTGCAGAGTACTCTGTATAACTTGAGACCAATAATTACATGTAATATATGTAGTTTGCACCAAATAAATTCATTGCAAATAAGCAAGTAGGAAAGATTTCTGTACAACCCCATACATTAGTTATGCATATCATTATTTTTAACCCTTTAACTCCCAAGAGTGCCAAATAACAAAATTAAAAAAATCCCAAATTTTATTTTGTAAAATATTGAAAAACTAATGGCACCATGAAAAAGTACTGCTCAAGAGGTTTTATTTGAATGGTCACACCATAGGATTTCGTCCACAGACTCAAAAGTTAGAACTACACTACAGGTCTTCATAATTGACTCTGCGAGTGAAAGGGTTAATAAAACTGAAACAAAAGCCAAAACAGTAGAAATCCAAAAGAAAAACAATAGCGCATATATATACACATATATAATTAATGTTGGGGTTAAACGGAAATCTTGCATAAATAAATCATTAAGCCTGATTAAGCTTAAATCTAAGTATTTAAGCTACAATTATAGTCATAACTTTACATTCAAGTACACTACACCAAAGAGATGGCATATCCCAGCATATCTGTATGGCGAATAGTGGATCTGAAAGTTAAAATAAATACACGAAGTGAGGGAATCGCTTTTTTTATTTAGATGGAGGATTACTAAGCTCACTTCCGTTTCTTAGGAATAGCTTATTAAAGCATAAGTTACTTTTTTTGCGAGCAAAAGGCGAACAAATTAAAACCTGTCGTCAGTTTTGGGACCGTTCATTATTTTTCATCTTTTTTTTTTCATGCCCCCCCCCCCCCCCCCCCCCCCCCCCCCGGTGAATCTGGATTTTTTTTCAGTTTCCCCCAGCCTGTTCTGTTCGAGAAGAATTTCAATACCCCCCTCCACTATTAATCTGATTTCTATTAAATAAAAGTTGCATTGTATGTATCCATATCATATTTTTGTGGGGGCACGATGATGGTGATGATGATGTTGGTTATAATAATAATGATGATAATGATGTGGAGCAGACATAAACCTGTTTAAACCAGACATAAACCAGTATAAACCAGACATAAAAGCAATAAAACCATAACATATTGTTACAGCAAATGAAAAAAAAAGCTTAGAATAAGTTTCAGTAATTTTATTAATTAATAGTTATTACAACTTATGGCATTTTGACTCTTTGTGTGTGGAATCATAGGGAGCCTAAACACTCCCAGCTATGAAATCTTGGAGTACCCCGCTCTTATTGGTACACTGAAGTTATATTTTCGCTTTTTTATGTAAGATATCATCTGTTTAAAATTTCAAGACCTCCTCCAGGACCCCCCTTTTTGCAGTGGCTAAAATTTCGGGTACTTCCATTTTCTCCCCCCAATTAAAACCTGTCGGTTTATAATTTGCAAATCATCAGAGTTGAATTGAAGCCGTCTTTATTTTATGGAATCAATTTTTGGTTCGGTATGTTGGCCTGCTTGAGAAAAATACAAGCGTCGCCAAGAACAATTAGCAAACAGGCGAATATTATGAATCATCAGAGTTGAAGTCGTTTATATTTTATGGAATCAATTTTTGGTTCGGTATGTTGGCCTGCTTCAGGAAAATACAAGAGTCACCAAGAACAACTAGTAGAAGTAGATACTACATATGATCGATGCCTAAATTATCAAAATTTATCGAGCCTTAATGTCAGGCATTGACTTAAATTTAGACTTTCTCAAAGTCCGTTTTTGGTATTTTCGTTTTGGGTGGCCGGGCGGAGAACGGACTTTTCTCGCCTGCAGCGCGCCATATTTTACCGACCTGTTTTTAGGTCGGCGGTGTGTCGGGGGTGTGGCAGCATTGATGTCCAATCAGAGAGCGCTAAGTTTCATGACGTCGCTTTCCGGGAAACTTGATCCTTTGCTTGCTCACGCGTTCACGAGGTGAAGAACTGCGAGGAAAATGAATGAAGAGGAAGCTATAAACTAAGCTTAGTTTTGAAGAAATTCGAGAAAATCAACGCAAAGTAGTTGAAGCTGACATTAGTGGTCGAGATGTGTTAATGATTGGTTCAGGAAAGTCTCACATTCCACATCGCGCCGTTTGTTCTGCCGAGATTTCTTTAAACATGGCGAAAGAAGTATTGTAGAAACAGTTTGCCTCGTTATTTTTCCATTGGTTTCACTGATGAAAGATTAGGTATCATTTCTTCGCGAGAAAGGAGTCAAGGCTGTTGTATTGGGTCCAGAAAGTTCCGAGTCGGGTCATCCCCATTCATTGTGGAATTCAGACTATCCAGTCATTTGAGAACTGTTTATTTTACCAGCCCAACCAATATTTTCGCGCCAACAATATGCAAATTAAATTCGATTTCGTGCAGACGAAACAAGTCGACTCGCGACTTCGTCGCTCGCTTTGCGCGACTTCGTCGCGCTCTCGGGGGCTTCGCAGTCGACTTGTGTGCAAGTCTAACTTAAATTGAATACAGAATTATGACGCTTACCTGGATTATGAAGATGAACGCCGGCCTCACACAACTTCGTGAATATCCAACCATTTTCGCCGTTTCCGTCGATAATATAGTCGCAAATTGAAATAAACAAGTTTTTTCACAGAACTAATCGAACGGAGTGGTCCATCATATTTCCAAAGTCGATATTTTACACAACAGAAGCTTTTAGTAACGAACGGAGAAACCGAAGCGGTTTTGATCGGCTTGCTGGTGGTCACGAGTGAGCAGATACGCCACGTGATCGATGAAAGATCATGTATCTTCCACAAAAATGTTAAAACGCTAGAACTGATTCACTTACTATTCTAGCTGTTTGAATTATTATCTAAAATCTACCGCTTTTATATCGGAATGAAACTGTAATACATCGTGTTTTTATCTAGTTTTAGGGGGAAAATATTTCACAGAACATTGTGTGACACACGTTAAGTGACGTTTGTGGTCAAATGGTTGAAATGTTTGTCTCGGATTACAAAGCGCTATTCACCAGTTTTGAAAACATATACAGATCGTTACTGATTTGCCCGCCATTTACCTTGAGGTTGAGTATATCATATATATCGTGGGCTTACAACCGGTTCGATCAGTCGTGGAAACTGTGAGTCACGTACACGAGAAAGCAAGATGAACAGGGAGGCGGGTAGGCAGAGTAATCGAACAGCCGATCAGGTATGTTTCGTAAACTAACACGAGTATTTGTCTTGGGTTTGATAGGACAGGGGGGAAGGAAACGTTGAAATATTCATTGTGCAGTAAATTGTACCATGTGAATCCCGCTATAGCGTTTTATAAAGCCGGGATAAAATAAGAACAAGAGCGCCACGTATTAAAATACGCAGTGGCTATTCGTACGGCACCCGTACGGTAACTGCCATTTGCTATTCGTACGGGAGTCAGAATATTTTATTGAATTTCTATGAAATTGCTGATTCTTGCCAATCCAAAATATTATATTTACCCTGAGAAGAATTAAGCGACCCTAGTGAGCGCTCTTTATTTGAGCCAGATTAATTTGCGTAGTACCTGCATACTACGCGAACGACTCACTTGACGACACTTAGAATTTTTTCCTAACTAAACTCACGCAGATGTCACACAACCTCTTCTTCTCAGATTTACTCACAATGTAGTTATTTGGGACCAATATTATATTTCAGTTCTCAAGTGAAAAATGATATTTGTAAATTGTAAATCTTCTGATGTTCACAATGTCAACTGTTTCAGAATATATAAACCCTTAGCTCGACAGATCAGCTCACTGGAATTATAGATAAAATTATTATTGGTAATACAAAGGAATGTAAGCGAAGTAAATGTTCTAAAGGAAATTTAAATTCAACCCTAAGCTGTGATCGACATCTAAGTTCTTCTTACAGTACATTTTCAATACACTTCAACAATTTCAGTTTTTTTTTTAATATTGGGGAATCAGCAAATGTGTACCAGTTGGAACTGTTGTATTCTAAAACATTTTTCTAAAGTAATTTTGTCAAACTTTAAGCGTTATTTAGAAGTAAGGTACATCAGTACAAAATTAACAGTGCAGGAAATGTTGTACATGTTCTTATAGTTTACTTTCTCTTATTTCTATTTCTTCCCAGGAACATTGCATTTTTGGCTGCCTAATAAGTGGGAAGAGTTATACATCTTAGTAGTACAGAAACGAAACAGCTGGCCTATTGTTCTTAAAATGTCAACTTCAGCTTAAGTGGGAATAGTGATGGTTTAAATACTTATTTAATTTTAGCAACAGAATATCTGCACACATGAGGGCTGTCATTAACACATGTAAAGCTTTCTGATTCTAATGAAGTACTTATGCAGTTTTGAGACCTATTTTACCTGTTAGTTAAATCTCATAAGTTTTAAACTGCCATTTTTCTAGTTAAAATTGGTCTCCAACAAAAAAAGTGCAATTATTATCTGTGTACTTTTAATGTAAAAGATGGCTCAGAATAAATTTCAGTATTTGCAATAAATGTTTAAGGCTTCAATTTAGACTGATACTGACAGTGATTTGCTCGACAGAATTTTTGCGTGCAGTATTATCTTCCTATTACTCATCGTAATTTCTAGTTATTCCCGTACTAAATGGGCATTTCTTGACCAAAAAGTGGGATTTTGGAAAACTCATTTTAGTTTGAAACGCGTTTGTAATTAAACTTTTTTATAGTTTACTCTTTTCTTCACCGATTTCATCGTACAATTCAATGACGTCAAAAACAAAACCTCAACGGCTGGGCAGAATTTAACACCATTAATAATCCAAGTCAACATTGTTTAGCTCCGAAATTCGGATTCGAACCGGTCCTATCCGCCGGCAAAATGGCAATCAAAAATGAGATTTTTGGCTCTGAAAATCGGACTTGAAAATATGCATAGTCTGCCACAATTGACATACGGTATACCGAAAGTTACCCTAATCAATAAACAATTTTGGGTCCGAAAATCGGACTCAAAAATATTATTCGTCGGTCAAAATCAAAACATGATAGACAGAAAGTAATACATATTTAGAGGAAAAGTAAGAATTTTTGGGTCCGAAATTCGGACTCAAAATAAACCGGTAAAAAAAAGAGAAGTGTAATATCCTGCGGAATTCATTTTCAGTACGCCAGAAATTGACCAAGGAGTGCGAGTTTAATTTTTAAGTGAATTTATTCCGACAGATACGGGTGATAGCTTGCTTTTTTAAAATGAACGACCGCAAAAACAGAAAATCTTGCCGTTTTTGGCGGAATTTTCCTTAATTGGAAAAGGACGAATTAGTTTGGAACGCCTTTACAGTGTTAAGTAACTTTGAATGGAATGGTGACAATTTAGAATATCACGCACAGGATCAAAGGTTACAAGCACACGATAATAATCGATTACCAACCTTTAGTGGGCTTGATTGGAAATTTATATGCTCAAGGCTACGCTTTGGGAGCTCGTGAAATAGTAATATTTTGCGCTTTGTGGTCTAAGCAAAAACTTGGTTCCCTGTTTGATTGCACATCTTGTTTAATATTTTTATGCAAAAGTCCATTGAGTTAAAAGGAGTATTTTCAAGGGGTTTCCCTTCTTCTCAATCCTTGTTCTTCTTATATCAATTGCTGTTAAAATGTTCCCATTTCATTTGACGACTGCAATTTGCAATACATTTTTAGAATCGATATGAATTACTTTGTAGTGGTACTTGAGCTCTGTCGACGTATATTGGTTCAAGTTTGTACCATTTCTGTTTGTTTTTGTTTTTTTGTTGTTTATGGATAACTGTGACTACGCGTGATACTATGCGCGTTCTGATTGGGCAAAAACATATTGACTATTGTGCCGGTAAACGCATAGAAAACCGAGCAAGAGAAACTATAAAATAGACAAAGTTCCATTTCCCGATATGGCATCACCACGCGTAAGGACAAATGATTTCACAACTGGAGGTTAGTGTCTCATTGAATATTGTGGTCTGTTAGAAGATGAGAACAGAAGACCTGTCCTTGCAAACGATAAGTTGCTGCTTAACCCTAAGGCAAAAATCTGTAAACATAGAAATAAAGTCAACCACTAGAACGTATCAGTGTACCCTTCAGCTGAGTGTCATTTTTGTAATTTGCTTACAGGTTAAATTTGTTTCTGTGTTATGATATTTTAACCCTTTCATTCCCTGAGTCAATTATGGAGACATGTAGTGTAGTTCTAACTTTTGAGTCTGTCTACTAAATTCTATGAGCCGGCGCAGAGTGACCGTTCAAACTTTTGCATGATACCACTTGTTTTTCAATATTTTACAGAATCGCATACGTCAAAGAAAACTCGCATTCTTATTGGTTAACGAAGCGAGGGTATTTAGCGTGGAATTGCATACTGACCTGAGAAGTGATATTGCATGGCATCTTCGAAGGACGATATAATTATACTTTCTTTATTTAGTGAGCTTTGATTTGAAGTGAAAAATACAGACGTGCTATTCACAGTAGATGATAAATTATCTAGAGTGAATTCCTGTTCTTTCCAATTTTAACCAAAATGTGAACTTTGTAGAGAGTGAAGAAGCCATTCGCACTGCAGTCCTACAACTGCTACAAGAAGAGAACGAGCTACTGGCAAAAACCGATATTTCATGCTTAGAAAAAAACATGTCTAAATCAAAGATGTTTGTGAAAACAAGCATACTGTACTGAGCTAATAAAAAGTAGTTTCTGTTATACACCGAAACGGCCGTCTGGTTGCTTTAAAAATAAACAAGATGCTGTCCGAAGTAGAGCTTTCAGCGTACTTTCTTATTTCCAAACCAAAACTTGTATTCCAACTCCTGTCTTGTACAGTATCAAATAAATCCGGTGTAATATAATAGTATAAGAGGTACAAAAGGCAATAATGATAGTTAGTAGTCTGGTATTCTTAGAAATGAGTCGCGAAAATAAGGTGAGAATAAAAATAGTCCTGTTCGAGCGGAGATGCGCGTCCGGATCCTTTCGTTGTCAACTTATAAATAAAAGTGATCGAGCGCGATAAGATAAACATAATTTTATTACGGAATGTTTAATAACTAATCCATCAGTACTTACAAATTTGCCTTCTTTGTTGTCCAAAGGTTTTTGCCCATTTAGCGTGGTGTTCACTTGTCGCTGTGACAATATCACCCTTATCGTTTCGCCATTCGGGCGATATAAGTTTTTTCACGTGAAATTTAACGTGGAATTCACTCGTCAGGCAATGAATTTTTCTATAAAATGAAATTTGAGATTTTTCTTGAATTTTGAGTTTTGGTACTCTTGAATTTTGAGTTTTGGTACTCTTGGAGCTATGGGGTTAAAACAGTGATGTTTAAAGTACAAGTGTGGTTGGTAATTTATTAAAAGTGATTGTGTCAATAAGCATATGAATATGTTTTCCTTTGTTACCACGAATCAAAAGAAGGAAAGCTCTTTTCTTTCGTCTTCTCCTCCAACTATTATTCCTACTCAAATTGGTATAAATAGGCTTTTAACAATTGAAGTAATTATCATCATCATCACCATCATTTCTCTTGCCATCACCAAACTTCGCCCGTTCAAAATTCAACCTACATTTCAGTGTAGTTAGAAGCCGTAGGTTTCTTACTTAGAGGCATCCTTAAGTCCTATGAATTTGAATGAATGAATTAATGAACGAACGAACGAACGAACGAATGAATCAATCAGTCAATCAATCAATCAATCAATTATATAGCGTACATATCTACTGGCGCTTCACATAGACTTATGAGAAATGAGATCGGACGTCAGCTCATGAAGGCGCCTCAGGCAGCCTCTATCGGTCCACTGTTGATCTCATCTCCCCCTCCCCACCCATGAACAATGTATGGCACTGAGGGTGGTCACAGCCAGGGTTTTCTTACGCCCTCAGTAGATTTTTATGACCCAATCGGAGACGACACCGCCATTTCTACATGGTCATCCCAGCTAAATGAAGCTCTAACCATTTGCAGGTGAATTAGTTATTAAAAGTTATTCTAATGTTTTTCAACACCAGTGCAGGCACATTTTCTATCATTATGTAATTTTTTTCCTGAAATCAACAGTGGCATTGTCAATTGGCATTGTTAATACCTATTATTTCATCTACTGTAATATATATTGATGATTATGCTTGATTAAAGTACAAAACATGTAAAAATTTATGGGGATTGATGGGCCGCTTAAAGAATACTACAAACAAATCAGCAAAACAAGAAATACCGCCCTTTAGTCCACATAATTCTAAATACTGATCGCCTTAACAATAATGAGTGATAGACAAACAACATTTTCCTATAAATATATAGCTAGGAAAAAATAAAAAACGCATTTGTATAAGTTGCTCCTCAAAGGTGTTTTTAGGACTAATTCACAATTAAGAAACACAAAATACACATTCAAAAATTTACAAGATTGGTTTAAGGTGGCTTATTACAGTTTTAAGGAACAATACATTTCCTTACGCGAACGTGTCAAGCAAGCAACACCGCGCGGACAAAAATCACGCGAGCTCTTACCTCGTGCACGCAGTTAGTAATGCGCGCAGAGATAAGGGAATGGCCGTGGTGTGTGCAGTACTGCGCATTCACAAAATGGAGATCGTACGAAACGCTTTTTGGTCGTAAATTTCTCAAAATCTAGTCGTACGACCTATGCTCAATTTTTGATTTTGATATACATTAACATTGATCTGCGAGACAATTTTTTTCAAAATCTGTAAAAGACAGATTTTAAAATATTTTGCGAAATTATTATTTTTGATATTTTCGTTGATATGCGAAAAACTCTCTTACAGGTTGTTGTTTTTACTTGTAAGAGCATTTATTTTTATCCAAAGTTGAAATGGTAAGATTTTGAGGTAGGGTAGTACGGGTGGTTTTTGAGTAAAACGTACTCAAAAACGTACTAGAATTAGATCCCAGTCTTCTGACAATCACTCGGTAACACCCATTGTCTTGTAAGATGGTTTTGACTTTGTAATTGTTGCTTGTTCCCACAAATGGTCACCTGTGATCGATATTATCGAAAGCATCAGGTGACCCCCATAAACTGTAGTAAGCCATACATAGTAACTGTAGTAAGCCATACATACATACATACATTAGCCACCTTAAAAATAACTAATTAAAAAATAATAAAGAAGCTGTCATGGGTGTATTGAGAAGTCTGTGTTGCTGTTCACTTATTTGCGACAGAAGGAACTTTTACGTGGCAACTGAAATCGATTTGAGAAAAATTAAATGAACAAAAAATTCATTGATTTTACTGCGACAGTTCAAAGTGTTTGTCGATCTCTTTTCACGCGAAAATTAATTTCCCAGTTGAAACTGGACAAACATTTACAATCGAATAAGGTCACGAATACAACAAAAACAATTAATGCTTTCAAAAGAAGAGAATTGTTAATATTCATGTCAACCGAGTGTTAAAAAAGAGAGGGACTTATTGCTAATGGCCCTGTCACACTATTGCGTATCATACTAGCGTATGCCAGCGTATGAAAAATATCACTCATACGCTGGTATACGCTGACATACGCTAGGGGTACGTTAGGCATAGGTTGTATACGTTTCAAGCACGGTCGCATACAGTGGCATACGCTGGCATACGGCAAGGCAGAAAAATGTTTTTAAACATGCTTAAAAATTGTGTGCGTATTCGGACGTATGGTTTATACGCTAAGAATACGCTAGGCATACGCTGAGCACGCGAGAGTTACGCTAGAGGTACGTTACTCATAGGTCAAGTACGCTGGTCATACGCTGTATTTTCAAGGGAACTATGTGCGTATGAAAATTATTTTATGAATTTTCATACGCAACTCATACGTTTCTTTAATACGCAATAGTGTGACAGGGCCTTAAAATTGATGTTGCGAGGGAAAACCGATATGTTGTTTCTTATAGGGTATTCGATTCACTGTATTTCCAAATAGAATGATCTTGAACGGAAAAAATGATTAATATTCTTGACCTGAGTATAACCACCAACAATTGATGAAAAAGAATATAGAGAATCAATTGATTATTTTGTATACTTCTATTTTTTATTCTGGTTTAAACCGATCATATATTTGATAATTACAAAACCATAGGGCGGAATATTTGATCGAAAGGATTTTAATTGCAGGGCCTCACTAAATCATACCTCGGTGAGTCGGGCACCCCGGATAATTTCATTGACATTATTAACGGTACCTTATCTAGGGGCAGCAAACTAGTGTTCAGCTACATAGGAGACACTCCTATTCTAAAGGAGGTGCCACACCGAAGTCTATAACAAGACGTTTTATGGATGATACTGATCTGGTGTCTTCTTCTGTTTGTCTAACAAGTCTAACAAAGTGCTTGCTTTCTTTAAACCTGTCAAATCCATTGTAATGCGAAATTAAAAATTAGATTTCGGATATGACATTTCTAGCGTTTTGTTGGCTCAACAGAGACAGGCTCTCAGCTTATATCCTTATATCCTATGGTGTAAGATGAACATAATCGGCGAAGAAATGACACCGAAATATCACTTAATGAACAGACGTTTTAGTGCCTTGCAATTTCCGAAACCCGGGTGGAAGCAAAAGTCTACATAAATATGTTCGAATCTCATTTTTTATTGCTGACCTAATCTTATCAATATAAGTTTCTTATCTTTGCGGCGATGTGTTTACAATTTCTTAGATTACCGCGCTACGCTAAACGTTCACAAACCGACGGTTTTATACCTTTATATAAGCTTTTATAACTTCCGTTTGCCTATAATAAAATATCTACACATTACGTAAAAAAAAAGTAAAATACGAAGAATTGTCTCTGTAAAGTGTTCAGTTCAGAATTGTAAAATGACATGACCATGCAAGCGGAACTCAGTCTCAAAGAACTACAATGAAATCAAAGCAGTCGGCCTTATGAAAAAAAAATACATTGGAACACAGAAACAAAACAAAATCGTTAAAGAATTCGTTAATTACATTCGATGTGGTTTTTCAGTCATTCCTTAAGCACCATTTTTTTTTCAAAAAAGCAAGTTCACAAGTTAAATCAATTTGAATTATATATATATTTATATAGAATGAGTTGTAATTATCAAGCTTCCAACTCCATATCTTGACTTGATTGTGCTTTATTGACCCTACGTTTCGGCCATCACGGCCTTTTTCAGGGGAGTTACAACTACCAGGGGAGCAACTACTACTATATACATATATATATATATATATATATATATAATCTTTCATAAGCACCAATATAAAAATGCGCAGTCTCCTTGAATAAATATATACTATATATATTTATATATAGACAGTTAAATTGAGAACAGAAATTTTCACAACAAAGATTATGAGTGAAAAAGTGCCTCAGTCGGGAGTTGAACCCGGGTCTCCTGATGACCGGACAGATGCCTTAACCACTAGGCTACTGAGACAACCACACTTACAAAAAAAAAAACAACACATTTATGGCTTCATAGTGGAAAGCTCTTGGGAGACATTAACACAAATTCTGCAATTAGGATCGCGTCACTTTACCCAGTCGTTTAGCGATTCACAGTCCACTCCCCAAGGAAATTAAATTACAAATTAGTGTGGGAAGGGAGATATGTACAACTAATTGCCTCATAATCTTTGGATCACCAACCTATTCTCGTTAGGAAGGCGATTCACAGTGATTTCTGAAATATATACATTGTTCTCAATTTAACTGTCTATGTATAACTGTCTATGTATATATTTCAGAAATCACTGTGAATCGCCTTCCTAACGAGAATAGGTTGGTGATCCAAAGATTATGAGGCAATTAGTTGTACATATCTCCCTTCCCACACTAATTTGTAATTTAATTTCCTTGGAGAATGGACTGTGAATCGCTCATAATCTTTGTTGTGAAAATTTCTGTTCTCAATTTAACTGTCTATATATATATATATTTCAGAAATCACTGTGAATCGCCTTCCTAGCTAGAATAGGTTGGTCATCCAAACATTATGAGGCAATTAGTTGTCCATATCTCCCTTCCCACACTAATTTGTATATATATATATATACATATATATATATTCTGACCATCTGCTAACTGAATCCGCTTCTTTATGCCACCATTTTCATCAATCCATATAGCATTAAAGTAAAGCTGTCCTCTCTCCATTAACAACGGTTTTTGAGCTGCACATAAAGTCTCTGTAGTCGGTTTCAGCATAATAAATTATTTATCCACTGAGTTCGATAAAACTCGCACATGACAGTCGCAATGAAAAGATCGTTCGTCGGTTCCAACCCGCTTCAAACATTTTTTTAAACATAAAAGCAAGGAAGCCTTTTTGCGTCTTTGATTGTTTTCATTCAGTCGTGTAGGCAATATGTTTTCTCTTTTCTTATCATTTTGTTTTTCTTTTTATTTATAGTGATTCGTAGTTAAGTTTTTAATATAACAATTATACTACTCTGGCTTGGTTATTTATAATTTCATATCCGGTGCATCTCAACTTAGAATAATTGATAATCACTTAGCATTTACGGTTAAATTAAATGTATTCTGAAAATGTTTTCATATCCATTTCAGTGTGACGGCAACATCTGGATTCAAACAGGTGATATCAAATGTGTCATTGACAACGAGTATAGCGTGATTCGACTGCAATAGTAGAAGAACAAGGCGAGCCCAAATACATATATTGGAAAAACCAGCCTCTACCTTAACTGGGTTTTGGAACAACATAGTTAACGATTTAAGTCATTCTATTTGCTATATAGTAAATCACAATGCCACCTCTGCAATCGATGCTTCGCTTTCGCATCTCAACCTTTTGGAAGAGATCACTTGAATCCCAGAAGTCTTGGATTCTGTATTACACAGCCTATCACAAGAAATAGATGTCAGTTCAAACGTTTCTCGGCGTACTGTCAGCCTGTTTCCAGCCTCACGAAGGCTCGTATGCAAAATTGAGCCAGAGAGAGCATTCCGCAGACTGCGGCGGTAATGTTCAACGAACGCGAAATACACGCAAGGGTTAATAGCCGTGTTTGCGTAAGCGAAGAAAATTGCTGCAAATCGGAAACTGTTTTTCTGGCAGTGTGGTACCTTCCAATTCCATACAAATATTAAAACAAACATGTAAATGTTGAATGGAGCCCAGCAGATGGCAAATACGGCCACAATTGTTAGAGCCATTTTCAGCACGTTTCTGTTCATTTTGTCGCGAATAACCCCGCCTCGCATGACATGCTTCAAAGCCTTTCTTTCTCGCACTAAAGTCCAAACTATAATCGTGTATATCAGCGATAACAAAGAAAACGGAATGAGGAAAAGAAACACACACAGAAACACGCCGTATATTTTGCTGGTCTGGGGCTCCACAAACGCTGGTGCAAAACTTGGCACGCAATACGCTCCCATGTCGGTTTCTGTCAGTTTGAAAATGTAAAAATACGGCGCGTGAATTGCAGCACCAATTATCCACGTTGACGCGATCAGTGCTACTCGCATTCTAAATGTTATCATGCTGACGCGGAGAGGAAAAACTACAGCCACAAGCCTCTCAAACGCAATCAGAACTACCGTCTGAACAGATACAGCTGTAGCTACATCTTGCACGAAGCTGATCATCTTGCACGATATCTGTCCCGCCAAGCCTGTTAGAAGCCACTCCATTTCCGCATCCATTACAATTTCGATGATTTTTCTTGGAAACAAGAAGACCGGAATAAATAAATCCGATGCTACCATGTTCAAAATCAGAAAATTCACGTTTCGTTGCACGCGCTTGGATTTGCAGATCACGTAAATAACAAGGATATTTCCTATCATAGCAATGACGAGTATAACGATATATGCTGAGGTTTTACCGACTTTTTCTGCTGTTGTTGCGAAAATTGGCGGGCATCCGCTAACAGCCGTTGATTCGGATGTCTGATTGCTCGAATTACAACTTTCCACCATTTTAAGGTCGCTAATTTTTCAGAAAGTAAGCGCCTACTGAGCTTATGTACAGTCGCAGAAAAAATTGAAGCAGGTTGTCTCGAAGAAACGTTTCTAATTCTATATATCGCTCGAATTGACTTGGTAATCTGATACTAAATATCAGAACGTTTCCCAAAATTAAATTTGCATCCAGGCTGAGTTCATAAAAGCTGTATTCTCACGACGTTTTGATGAATGTTGCTGGCTTACCGGCGAAACATGACAAATATCTACTCTCCAGATTTCCGTTCTGTGCCAGAATACAGTAAAACTACCGATTGTTCAATTATGAAGGTTGAATATAATGACTTCCTCTTGACACTCAGTTTATCATCTGTTTACATAAAGACATATTATTGTCAACGAAATTAATACGAATGCAATATTTTGTCAACTTCGACGAACCACTTAAACTTCAGGAAACTTCAATAATATTATATGTACTTATCGCACAGTTTATAAGTCCTCGTTACCATATTTCATATTGGTGATATATAAGTATGATAAAATAAAGATTTTGCCACTTGCTTCCGGGCCAGTATCGTTGGGTATCAAACAAAGAGACAAATACACGGTGAAACTGCGGCACTTGAGTGAAGTGAAATGGAAAGGACTCGCAATAGAATATATTTGAAAATACATCCAACAAAAAGGTTTTAATTTCAGAGTACACTTTAGACTTGAGCTTTTTAATTAATACTTTTGGAGCTTTCTTCTTTTCTTTTTATTATGTCAATATTTAATCCTTCCTACAAGCTAAAGATGCTCAATATTATCAACACTAATTTTAATAAATTTATGGCAATATGATCCAGAAGCTGAGAAAGCATTTTACATGATTTCAGATAATTCCAAACATCAAACAAATGCAAATAAGCACAATAAAACGTCTATTCCTGGTTAGTGTAGTTTTGTAAGGAAGTAATTGCTGCTGACATTTATTGACGTTTTGACAACCTGAACATCACTGAACCAATACCAACGGTCTAATAAAAGATGTATCGATGATCTGAACTGAACGGACAAACAATGGAATCAACTTACTAACAAAATTGACTCACAATGGTCTAGTAATATAGAGCCCCATTTAAAAACTTCAGTTTGCTGATGATGCTGCGCTAACATCACATACGGAAGAGAGTGTGCACAGACTCATTGATAGTAATTTGCAGTTGACTACAATGACTTCAGTCTCAACATCAGTCTCAAGAACAAAAACAATATGGGGCAAGGTGTCAGCACTGCCCCATTCATCAACATCAGCGACTACACACCGGCTAGAAGTCGTCCAAGAGTTAACCTTCTTTCACCAGCAACCTGTCTCTTGAGGCTGAAATCAACAAGCGCATCGGTTAGGCATCTACCGCAATGTCCAGACTGGCCAAGAAGGTGTGGGCACATGGCGCACTCGCGCAGCATACAAAATTCCGTGTGTACCAAATCTGTGTGTATCAGCACCATGCTGTTCAGCAGTGAAACGCTCAGAGAATCATCCGCATTAGATGGCAGAATAGAGCGTTTTCACTCACGTGACCTTCAGTCCCGTGGGATTCAAATGACAAAGGCCGTGGCAGCCATATTGGTGTTCCTAACAAAAGAAGTTAATTAAACTTCAAATGAAAACGCTCTATAGCATCCATTACACAGCTGCCCTCAGGCCAAGCAAACATCCCCAGCATGTATGCCCCACTGAGCAAGCGACGCTTGAGATGGCGTGGCCATGTGTGTCGTATGGAGGACAACTGGATCGGGTGTCTTGAATACGGAGACCCTAAGACCCTATGACCCTATGACCCCAAAACGTTGAAAACGAAGAACCCCAGATCTGTCTTTTTTTTTTCCCAATCTTTTTTTCTTCATACTCACCGTACCACTGTACTGCAATGAGTTGATCCGCCATCTTGAGCCGAGTAACCGCGTTATCACACATCACCGGAAGTACTGTAAGGTGCAGGTCGATTGTGAGTCTATATTTTTTGTTGTTTTTGTTCCGCTTGATCCTCAGTTCTCAGCTAGTTGCGCTATTGGATCAGCTAGATGGGGTCTTTTTACATTTTTTTTCACTTTTTTTTCATTGTGTTTTTTTTTTCATTTTTCATTTCTTTTTTCATTTTTTCATTTTTCATTCATTCGTTGTGTCATACAGATATAGTCTCCCTGAGAGAAAAAGAAATGAAATTGTATTTACCTGTGAATATTTATTTTTTCTTCCACATATTCAGCCTTCTGTCCCATTTCTGCCTTCTGTCCCATTTCTGCCATAATAAAAAGTATACTAGCCATCCATTAAGCAAAATCTGTATAACAGAGGTTATCAGTAACACGCGACCCTCAAAAGCGGCGGATAAAGTTGAGTTATAACGCTGGCCGTCAATCAAAGAAAAACCGTTCAAATTATTTTAAATTCTGACAGGATTTCAAGCAAGAGAAGGTCGAACTTAATCAAAATTGATTTCCAAGCCAGTTTGCACAAAACGAAAAGCTTCCGTTTTCAGAAACCGTGTTTTTAAACAAAACTTTAAAATTTCTGCACACTAGCTGCACGTGATAATTTGAAACTCAGTGATGCATGATGAATAGCGTGTTACATTGTAATGGTAACTGCTGTAATTTATTTTCGTCGTAGAAAATCGTATATTCAGTGAAGTGAAGGAACTTGGCCGCAAACCCGCCACATAGCCAGTCGCCTAGTTATTCCAAATCTGAAACTTTGCTTGGTATAATTCCAACCATAAATAATTCCTTTCCTATCACGATCGGATGTCCTTTTTTATCAAACAAAGTCCGGTAAAAATGCAACCGCATTGTTTGCAAATGATATTCAAAATATTATAAATGCAACGTGAGCGATGCGCTCAGTATTTTGCTCTCAAGCTCGACGAAAAAAAGAGCCAAATCTCAGTTGAGTAGAAGCATCTTCAATTATCATCAATCTTCATCAACCTTCCGTTGCCTGCACGAAGAATGTTGCACCGTATATAATACCATCGAAAGTTTCTGCATAAAGCTTTCTGTCCAATCTGGTTTAAAAAAAAGCGGATTTCGCTCATTTCTTCTGCGTTGCAAGACTTTTACGTGCTTATACTAAACCACAATTCGCTTGATCGGATCTTTTAAACTTTTTCGAGTTTTAAGAGATTTTTGGTTCGCCCGAGTGAACGCTCGTGCACAGCTTTGAAGATCAATTTAAAAATAGCTAACACCCTATCTATAAAACAAACACTGCAGTTAGTTAAATTGTCTTTTTAAGTTAACAGAGCATTGAATACGATTTAAGCCCGCTACAAGACTTTTACGACCCCCTTATTGCACTGCGTGCATGATTAAATACGCGAAAACTACTACAGAAAGATTTCTTGCGGCACCTCGCTGATGAAATATATAAAAGGCTGTGTGAACGTAAATTTCGACGATCTCCAGGCGTTGACTTCATTTTGAGAGTCTCGTCAACATGAAGCCTTGCAGCAACCTCTCAAATAAAGGGAAAAGTAATTGAAATACAATACAGTTCATCTGGAAGCGATTAAATAATTTTTGAACAACTTAAGCATAACTTACCTTGCATCCATTTCTACAGCTTAAGGGCTTTATAGTGATCGAACTTCGATCGATGATTCTACAAGAAGAAACCAATTCTGCTGCCCAAGCTATGGCTAGCTGCAGTGTAGGAATCTGGTAAAGGTATTAAATTACTTCGTGCTTTTTCGTCCATATTAGTCGTACAGGGACCTTTTTGCGACAGAACGCTGAATCGATGTTTACCTTTCAAAGAAAACCGCTGACCAGCCTCAGTGCAGAGTTGGCTCATGTCGGGTACGGTGCGCTAATCATGTTAGGTCTAGTTAACAGCAGCAGTGTTAAAGAGACATGATGTGCCTTAGGCTTTCTATTATTTACAGCTATGGGAATTTTTTTTAGCGGCTACGGGGGAGTGGGCGGGGAGAAGGTGGTTCCTCCTGGTGGTTCCTTAGAAAAGTTCTGAATGACGATCAACATTTATAAACTTCCCTTTGCTGGACCGAAGGTATTTCTTTCATTCCCTCTCCTCGCGTGCTTCGCGCTTCGCGCTCGAGCACCCCCAAACCCACTAAAGCACCCCCGAAAGGCCTGTTGTGCAGGCTATAAAATGACCATTTATATTTAGCAACCTGTTTGTATGTTTGCTTGTTTTTTTTTTCATCTCGATCACAAACACACAACATGATATGTATTGTAATCAATATTGACATTAAAAAGTGATATCATTTTTCTCTTGTCTTAGTACATGTCCAAATCTACAGTCAGACCTCCAAGAGTCCTCTCTGACGAAGGGCTAGCGCTCCAAACGTTCGCTTTTTAAATACTTCTATGGTGGCCAATTTACATTATCCTGAACTCAATTGATAAAACCTGATTTTCATGTTTCACTTCCCCACCGACGCAGCACCACAGTTTCTTTAGAAAGTAACCTCTTTATCCTATGAGGGGTGATCTCCGCCAAAATTATGTTTTAAATTGCGTTATGCAGAACCTCCAATTTTGTTACAAGCCATCAAATTCTTTTCTAAAGAAATTGGAACGGAAATTGAGACACCACAAAAGAAATTGAAGTAACAGAACAGAATTTAAAACATCA
Source organism: Dendrophyllia cribrosa (assembly GCA_024195265.1). Lineage (NCBI taxonomy): Eukaryota > Metazoa > Cnidaria > Anthozoa > Scleractinia > Dendrophylliidae > Dendrophyllia > Dendrophyllia cribrosa. Next base: position 23,954,051 of record JAJLRJ010000005.1, on the reverse strand, counting down.
AATCTGAAATCAAGACATCAGAAATTGAAGCAACAGAACAGAATTTAAGACGTGAGAAGTGAAATAAAGACGCTAAAACAGAAATTGAAGCAACAGAACAGAAATTACGAAACAGTTAACCACCGATCCAATTTCTGTTCTGTTGCTTCAATTTCTATTCTGATGGGGGTGTGGCTCAAATGCGAAACCGAGTAGAACCTGGGTAAGAACTAGTTTTACATTATAATTTATGAAGATTCATTCGATCCCAAGATGGCCGCTGATGAGAATGTATTTCGGAGAAGTTTTCTAGATGTTGTGGGAGAAGTATTAAGAGATCTGCGGGCTTCTGTAACTGAATAGTGCTTTGTTCCGCCTGGACTGGCTGCTCGATGTTGTCACGAAAGTGTCCAAAGGTGAAAAATTCCACAGGGACTCTCTCCTTGACGTGCGAACACATTACACCCACCAGGTGTCACGAAGGGAATATCAAAAGGGAAGCCTTGAAGGGGCTATGTCGCGAGGTTTCGCCTAATTTTAGTAACTTTAATTTACACTTATCTGTCAAAATTCTTTTGTTCGCTGATACGAAACAGGACTCGAAACGGAACCATTGCTCACATTCACAAGAGTTATTGCTTATTTTGATTAAAGTCCAACAATTTCATCGCTCTTTTCTCAAGCGAAACAAATCAGAAAAATGTTAGGCTTGTCTGTGGCAGTAAAGAAGTACAAAGCGAAGACTGCTGAAGTGTTCTATGTTTAGCAAACAGAGAAGAACCTTCGTCTATGACATTCCATGGTTAAATCTTTCGCTGCCCGTACATATTGAGATATTTAGCCGTACGATTTGAGAATCGGAAAAATAACCGGGCCAAAATCAAGACAAATAGATTATATACATATGTGAAAAATATGAGACCATTTGGTGAACACAGCACTGCAGGATTGAATGGATTCGACGATGATGGCGTAAACTTGAAAAACAGCCACCGGGCGTTTTTCAAGATTGTAGCTTGCGTGACACCTCGCGACATAGTCCCTTTAAGGCGCCGGAATCTAAGAATAAAGTCCTCTAAATTTACTTTTGAAGAAAACATGAGAAATTTCGAAACACGCCTAAAGAACAGAGGTTACCCAGCTAGGGCTGTGAAAAAACACCTCTCAAAGGTCAAATTCTCCAATAGAAAAACGTCACTGGAACAGAAAAACAGAAATGCACGTAAGAAAATACTGCCTTTTGTAACGCAATACCACCTGGCGTTGCCCAGACATACTCATGGCGAAATGGCTCATTATACAGAATCAACCACATCTGAGAGACACCTTCAAGGAGCCTCCCTCATATCATATCGCAAAGAAAAATCCCTAAAAGACATTCTAGTACAGGCTAAGCTATGAAGGCTTTAAAATTTATTTGAGAACTCCCGGGAGAACTCCAGGAATCGCGCAGGCCCGACAACACTTTTTAACTCTCGACAGTGTGGATACCAACTCCCAGCAGAGACGCTATTCTCGGGAAAGTGAATCGACGATCAATCAAAAACTGAAGCTGTTTCTCTGTGATACGGTAAAGTAGTCTGCCTCGTGACCGCTAAAGACTATCTCGACAATTCGAGCTGCTATGACAACATCGAGTAGCCAGTCCAGGGGAAACAAAGCTCTTTCAGTAACAGAAGCATGTAGACCTCTCAATACATCTCCGACAACATCTAGAAGACCTAGAATACTTCTCCGAAATACATTCTCATCAGCGGCCATCTTGGGATCGAATGAATCTTCATAACATAACGAGCCAGAGTGATCCGGAAGTTCAAAAAAACCTAAGGTCTGGTTGCTATGAAGTGACATCATAGGCCTGCTTAGCAGCCGTCATCGTATATGATTTGCGGTTTCATAGCTGCAGCGTTTGACAATTAATACTTGTACGTTATCAGATTGTGTACAAACTCCTGTGGAGGTCGGCCTGTCATTTTTGAGGGGTTGGATTGCTTTTTGACATTTTAGGAGGTTGGATTTCAATAAAAAAAAAATTATATGAGAAGAGCGGGAAATTGGGTCATTCTTCCCGCGAGTGCATCGATGGATATCTTTGACATTCGACGATTTGAGCTGCCTACGGTAAGAGATTTGAAAGAATGGTTTGTTCTAAATGCGAAGATATGCGGCGTTTCTGCCACGGTTCAGCTTGCAGCGTAAAACACTGAAAACAATGGCGGGTTTTTTGATCGGAGAGTTTACAAGGACGATTTGGATGTTGCTGTTGCTCGGCTTAATTTGCCATTCAGGTAACGTTCTATATCTTTTCTGTGTCACCCAGGAATATGATGAAAATTAATTTTGGATATTAAACAACCAATATTTTGAGACGCACATGAAATCTAGGCAAATGTTATATATCCTCTCTGGTTCACCCAGGTTTGAGTCCTGGCATCACCGTATGCCTGAGCGCTCAAGGGATATATAACATTAATCACTATTTTGAGACGCACGTGAAATCTAGGCAAATGTTATGTATCCTCTCTGGTTTACCCAGGTTTGAGTTCTGGCATCGCCGTATGCCTGAGCGCTGAAGGGATATATAACATTAATTAATATTTTGAGACGCACGTGAAATTTAGGCAAATGTTATATATCCTCTCTGGTTCACCCAGGTTTGAGTCCTGGCATCGCCGTATGCCTGAGCGCTCAAGGGATATATAACATTAATCAATATTTTGAGACGCATGTGAAATTTAGGCAAATGTTATATATCCTCTCTGGTTCACCCAGGTTTGAGTCCTGGCATCGTCGTATGCCTGAGCGCTGAAGGGATATATAACATTAATTAATATTTTGAGACGCACGTCAGAAATCTAGGCAAATGTTATATATCCTCTCTGGTTCACCCAGGTTTGAGTCCTGGCATCGCCGTATGCCTGAGCGCTCAAGGGATATATCACATTAATTAATATTTTGAGACGCACGTGAAATCTAGGCAAATGTTATATATCCTCTCTGGTTCACCCAGGTTTGAGTCCTGGCATCGCCGTATGCCTGAGCGCTCAAGGGATATATAACATTAATCAATATTTTGAGACGCACGTGAAATCTAGGCAATGTTTGAGTCCTGGCATCGCCGTATGCCTGAGCGCTCAAGGGATATATAACATTTATCAATATTTTGAGACGCACGTGAAATCTAGGCAAATGTTATATATCCTCTCTGGTTCACCCAGGTTTGAGTCCTGGCATCGCCGTATGCCTGAGCGCTCAAGGGATATATAACATTAATCAATTTTGAGACGCACGTGAAATCTTGGCAAATGTTATATATCCTCTCTGGTTCACCCGGGTGAGTCTTTTTTGTGTGCAACAAAGCAAGCATTACAATAAAATGATTACAGCTTTTATTACAAAAGTTTTAACACAGAAATATGAATGTAGTCCCAAAAATGCTGTCAAATACTTTCGCTTCCTATTTACTTTGTGTGAGCCGTAACAGAGGTGAACAGAGAAAATCCACATTTAGCAATAGCCGTCTTTAATACGAACTACGTGTTACACCGAGCTTCAAGTTCAATAATTATAGAACTCCGACATGGTTGTCTCGTTTACCGCAAAACGATGTTTATATTTGTACCTAGGTTGCGGTGTTTCCGTTCTGAGCTACTTCTGAATGTTGCGACTACAATGATAATTACCGCTACATAATCGCTACATTTCGCGTAGCTTGAATACACCGTGAAAATTTCCGGACAGAGTAGACTTCCATACTCGTACCGCGCTGTTTAATATTCAGTCGTACAAAACCAACGAAAATCTAAATTTCTTGTTTTGCGGATATCTAAGCGACTGACGTTTTCTGTTATTGTGCTATTTCTAATGCCAGGACCCTTCTTTAAATTTATTGTGCCCATCATGAAGATCCTTAAAAACCATAAAGAGTTTTTATGTTTCAAAGCTACATCTCACAAGCAATTTCCTGTCAAACCGCAGCAAGACCTCTAAAACCCTCATAAAGATAATTAAAAACGTGCATGAAATGAATTTTCACACCTAAAGATTATAACGCCTTGGTGCAAAAATTCACGCTTCACGTGGAACAGAAATAGTGATCAGAAGGGATTTGATTACATTGGCATGCTGTAAGTTACAAGACCTCCCTCTGAGATATAGGGCAAATTGCCCTATATCTCAGAGGGAGGTCTAGCTATTTTTTGGTTGCTAAGAGCGTCTGGCTCGTTATGTTATAACGTAAAACTAGTTCTTACCTAGGTTCTACTCGGTTTCGCATTTGAGCCACACCCCCATCAGAATAGAAATTGAAGCAACAGAACAGAAATTGGATCGGTGGTTAACTGCTTCGTAATTTCTCTTCTGTTGCTTCAATTTCTGCTTTAGTGTCTTTATTTCACTACTCGCGTCTTAAATTCTGTTCTGTTGCTTCAAATTCTGATGTCTTGATTTCAGATTTGATGTTTTAAATTCTGTTCTGTTGCTTCAATTTCTTTTGTGGTGTCTCAATTTCCGTTCCAATTTCTTTAGAAAAGAATTTGATCAGCTTGTAACAAAATTGGAGGTTCTGCATAACACAATTTGAAACATAATTTTGGCGGAGATCACCCCTCGTATTATCCAAGAGTCCCATATACTTCGCAAGTCGCAGCATAAGCAAGTTTAAAGGAACCCTGCAATCCCTACTGCGCATGTACCTCACCCAATGTTTTGTGAGACTCACACTATGAAATGTTTGAGCATAGTAAACAAATATGGCAGACGGCAAGCGGAACGAGAACTATCGAAATGACCTGCTACCAACGTTTTTGTTTCGAAGAAGACAGTGAAACGGCGAAAAGCGTATGGTTGGCAATCCGTTTCAAAATTATGACATCATGTACGTGGGCTTTATTGCCGCGTATAATCGTTTATAATCGCTATGTATGGGCTTTTATCCCATATACAACCATTTATATCGCGTATATACGCGTATTTAATACGCGTATATGTGCAAAATCAAATGCACGTCTATACGCGGTGCTAAAAACCGTATATAGGCGTACCTGTCAAAGCCCACGTATACGCGTGCAAAGGTGTGCGTATACGCGGGGTTCAGAAATCAGACTTGGTATAAGCCGGCACGAAAAGTGCCTCTAACGGAATAGCCTCTATGTATGGTGGCAATGAAATGTGCCTTTCGCAATGCAAACATGGCTTCCTCTCTAGCTCTTGTAGTGATATGTATCTTGTCAACTAGTTCTGACAGTTCTCCCACAACGGATCTTCTGGAGACGGTTTCTCGTCTATTAAGGGATTGCTCCAGGTTTTATCCACACGCCGATCGAAACATGGCTGAAAACTTGGTAGTCCGCCTTCAGGTAGCTGTCGATTCAGTTCGTCGTTTGGTAGAGTCGTTGGACCCAGACGATCAAGGAAATGATGTCAGAATACCAGAGCTTGAATCACTGTTGAGGCAACTTCAATACTTATTAAACAGATGGGAGATGCTGGCAATAAGTGCAAGTTCTTGCACGACAGTTCGCCCCATAAGGACTTTGCCAGGTTTGTCAGGTCCTATAAATGAAAGAGCGGGTCGTCCGGCCTACGAAATTTCTATACATCAGTTGGAGTTTCTAAGAAACAGAATGAGATTTAATTGGTCCCAGATATCAAGAATGTTATTCGTTTCTAGAACTACTCTTTGGCGAAGAATTAGAAACCTGGAGTCATTTTCCAGTCGACATCATTATACAGCCATCACGGATTCAGATTTAGATGAATTAATTCGAGGTTTAAGACAAGGATTTCCAAATTCTGGTATCAGTATGATGCTGGGACATTTGCGAAGTAGAAATATTTTTGTGCAGCGTCAGCGTGTTAGGGAAAGTTTGGTTCGAACTGACCCTGCAGGGAGTGCAATGAGGTGGTTTAACACTATCACAAGGCGTGTTTACAGTGTCCGAGGACCTAATTCTCTCTGGCACATTGATGGACTGCATTGTCTCATCCGTTGGAGGTTCGTCATACATGGAGGTATCGATGGGTTTTCCAGACTTATAGTGTATTTAAGTTGTGCTACAAATAACTATGCCTCGACTGTGCTTGCCCTCTTCTTAGCAGCTGTGCAGAGATATGGATGGCCCTCTAGAGTACGTTCAGACAAAGGGGGTGAAAATGTAGACGTAGCAAGAGCTATGCTAAGGCACAGAGGGTTGAACAGGGGAAGCATGATTGCTGGACTCTCTGTACACAATCAAAGGATTGAGCGACTGTGGAGAGATGTCTTTATAGGAGTTGGTCACTTCTTCTACACTCTGTTTTACCAAATGGAAGAAAATGGTATCCTGGAATCAACAAGTGTCATAGATCTGTTCTGTTTACATTACATATTTCTTCCAAGAATAAACCACCAGTTAAATCTCCTAGTTGAAGCATGGAATAATCATCCTGTACGCACAGAAGGTCATTGGACTCCTTGCCAAATCTGGGTAAATGGTGTTATTTTACAAGATAATTCTGGGAATACTGCAGTCAGGGACATATTTGATGACAACAGCCAGACAGATGAGTTATATGGTGAAGGTCCAACAGGACCTGCACCAAATGAGTTTGACCTGGGTATTGTTGATGTACCAGATACAAACATTCCATTAACTGACACAGTACAACACGTTCAAGGAGTACATCAACAAGAGTGTACAATTTGGCAAAATAGGATTCGGAAAAGTTTGAACACTAGGATCTTACAGCTGTGGCTTTTTCAAGGAAAAACATAAATGTAACATGTAGTGTTTTACATTTTGGTAAGATAGTGTCAGTGCAGTGTCACAGTTGCCATAAGGCAGAGTTCAGTTTACATTTTTTATGGTTCGTTTGTCACATTTTATTGTGAGCCCATAAATGCTTAAAGAAGCCTCTGGTTTCACATATATGTTGAGTTACCATTTTATTTTATATTAGCATGTTCTTCCTAAAGGCTTTGGACATTTCAAATGTTTAGTAAATCCATGTTTTGGTATAGTTTTAAAGTTGTATTTTGTTGTACATTTCAAACAGCACCCACATGCTGTGTCTTGTACATGAAATTCCACAAACTCAAATGAATACAATGCAACAAGAAATAATAAAGTTGTGTTATAGGTTTTCAGTTTACTCGTCTATTTTAAAACTTTAGGGGGAACCTCGGCTAAAAAGGAAACTTGGCCTTAAGTTACCGGTATTTCGAGCAACCCAGCATAAACCTACCTCAACAGCCAAGGTTCCCTTCTTAAACAAAAAGGTGTGCTTTATAAGTACATGTAATAGTTGTTGATTCATTGCAAATACTGTACATCTCAGTACATGTATTAATTATGCACTTGTATCTTGCTTTTTTAAACCCAACAAAACCAAAAAATATCAACTTTTGATTAGTAGAAAACTGATTCTTGGCTACCATTGGCAGAATAAAACTGTAAAACAGTAAAGAACAGTACATGTATGTAATCTGTAACTTTAACAAGTGATACATATAGTTTTGATCTAAAAAATCAACCTAATCAACCACAATTAATGTAGTACCTGTTAATGAATGTAAACAAGGGAAGATCAGTGATGCTTTCCACTGCACATATCCATATAAAATGCACCAGCTCACGAATTTCTTTTACTATCTATTGTCAATATGGAGTATCTGTCTTCTCATTGGCTAAGACACTAAAATTAATTCTGGTCCGAATCGGTGCAACCCACAGATGATTCATAAATAAACTGTGTTCTGTGAGACAGTGAATTGTTTTCTCTGAAACAATTGAAGAGCTTACTGAAAAACTATGCTACATGTAAATGGCTATTTTAGACGATGCAAAGATCAAAGTTGCTGCAAGCCACTAAACTCGGAAAATGAAATATGAAAAGCATTTGAAAGTGTCGAGGCCACTCAGTTTTCATTTATCCATCAAATCAATAGACATCATCAGTACTTGGGTGAAAATAAAAACATTTAGAGTAAAAAACAAACTGATCCATCACAACTCCTAACTACGGCATTGAGATGCCATCAACGTATAAAATTAGAATGTAGTGTGAGCTTAGGTAGTCACTTTGACTTAGCATAGTTTTGCACCAAGCTCTTCAATTATTACATTCGGTTTTTGTGATATCTGAAATAATCGAGGGCTTAGGTGTTATCAGCTGAAGCCAATTGCCTTTGCTTATTCTGGTCATCACAAAAACCTCATCCAATAATTGTTTATAATTCTTTGTCAGAGGCCTATTCACTACATGTACAGCATACATGTTTCCATTTGTTATTTTGCTTTTGATTTTAACATGACATGATGTACCTTAATTCTGGTGTGCTTGCATAAGTGCCAAAATAAGTTGCCGAGTTTCCAAGTAGAGATCCACCCCATAGTTATCACTCACTGACAGAGGTTGAATATGAGAAATAGCTCCAAGTTCTGTGTCAGTTAATGGAATGTTTGTATCTGGTACATCAACAATACCCAGGTCAAACTCATTTGGTGCAGGTCCTGTTGGACCTTCACCATATAACTCATCTGTCTGGCTGTTGTCATCAAATATGTCCCTGACTGCAGTATTCCCAGAATTATCTTGTGAAATAACACCATTTACCCAGATTTGGCAAGGAGTCCAATGACCTTCTGTGCATACAGGATGATTATTCCATGCTTCAACTAGGAGATTTAACTGGTGGTTTATTCTTGGAAGAAATATGTAATGTAAACAGAACAGATCTATGACACTTGTTGATTCCAGGATACCATTTTCTTCCATTTGGTAAAACAGAGTGTAGAAGAAGTGACCAACTCCTATAAAGACATCTCTCCACAGTCGCTCAATCCTTTGATTGTGTACAGAGAGTCCAGCAATCATGCTTCCCCTGTTCAACCCTCTGTGCCTTAGCATAGCTCTTGCTACGTCTACATTTTCACCCCCTTTGTCTGAACGTACTCTAGAGGGCCATCCATATCTCTGCACAGCTGCTAAGAAGAGGGCAAGTACAGTCGAGGCATAGTTATTTGTAGCACAACTTAAATACACTATAAGTCTGGAAAACCCATCGATACCTCCATGTATGACGAACCTCCAACGGATGAGACAATGCAGTCCATCGATGTGCCAGAGAGAATTAGGTCCTCGGACACTGTAAACACGCCTTGTGATAGTGTTAAACCACCTCATTGCACTCCCTGCAGGGTCAGTTCGAACCAAACTTTCCCTAACACGCTGACGCTGCACAAAAATATTTCTACTTCGCAAATGTCCCAGCATCATACTGATACCAGAATTTGGAAATCCTTGTCTTAAACCTCGAATTAATTCATCTAAATCTGAATCCGTGATGGCTGTATAATGATGTCGACTGGAAAATGACTCCAGGTTTCTAATTCTTCGCCAAAGAGTAGTTCTAGAAACGAATAACATTCTTGATATCTGGGACCAATTAAATCTCATTCTGTTTCTTAGAAACTCCAACTGATGTATAGAAATTTCGTAGGCCGGACGACCCGCTCTTTCATTTATAGGACCTGACAAACCTGGCAAAGTCCTTATGGGGCGAACTGTCGTGCAAGAACTTGCACTTATTGCCAGCATCTCCCATCTGTTTAATAAGTATTGAAGTTGCCTCAACAGTGATTCAAGCTCTGGTATTCTGACATCATTTCCTTGATCGTCTGGGTCCAACGACTCTACCAAACGACGAACTGAATCGACAGCTACCTGAAGGCGGACTACCAAGTTTTCAGCCATGTTTCGATCGGCGTGTGGATAAAACCTGGAGCAATCCCTTAATAGACGAGAAACCGTCTCCAGAAGATCCGTTGTGGGAGAACTGTCAGAACTAGTTGACAAGATACATATCACTACAAGAGCTAGAGAGGAAGCCATGTTTGCATTGCGAAAGGCACATTTCATTGCCACCATACATAGAGGCTATTCCGTTAGAGGCACTTTTCGTGCCGGCTTATACCAAGTCTGATTTCTGAACCCCGCGTATACGCACACTTTTTGCACGCGTATACGTGGGCTTTGACAGGTACGCATATATACGGTTTTTAGCACCGCGTATAGACGTGCATTTGATTTTGCACATATACGCGTATTAAATACGCGTATATACGCGATATAAATGGTTGTATATGGGATAAAAGCCCAAACATAGCGATTATAAACGATTATACGCGGCAAAAAAGCCCACGTACATGATGTCATAATTTTGAAACGGATGGCCAACCATAAAAGCGAGACGCCACCAACGTTTATTTTTTACCGAATAGTTTTGAACTCTGGCGTGCCCTGCGGCGGTGATGCTCCTCGATTTGCAAGAAATAAGCCTGACAAGGTGAGAATATTTCTGCTGTTGAATGTGTGTTTTTAAGTATAAATTAACTATATAGATTTTATTTTTAAAAGTATCGATCTCGAGAGAGGATTAGTGGAATTTAATCCGATAAATTGATCATTAATTATTATTCATTTTGCTCAGTGTCTCTATCCTCATTGCCTGAGAGGCGCTAAGCTATAAATTACAACATGCATTACTTAAACCACATAGCATTTACTACCTGGAGTACATATAAATCTCATTTAATATCATTTTCTTGCTGATGGTTGAGTGATAATGACATGACAAATAATTGAACATTTTGTACATGTTTATGTTTTAGTATATTTATGTTATAGTTTATGTTTATGTTTTATGTTTATGTTTTAGGGATAGTTTGCCTCATCCAAATTCAATCCTCATTGAAAGAAACAATTTTGTTCTTACAGTTTTTATGTTAACCCTATTCGGCCTGGGGGGGGGGGGGGGGGGGGGGGGGGCACAAAGTGCCCGCGCTAACTTTCAACGTACATTCATAACTTCTTTAATATGTATTCAAACGCCACGGAACTTTGTGACTTTTCCTAAGAATTATCTGGGAACAATTTTATGTGACAATTTTTTGATCACGTGTTTTTTTTGCATATTGATACCTTTGAATGAAGAAAAAACAATGTTTATTGCTATAACTTTTATATTTTTACGTCATTTAGCGTTTATTTATTGGTTTTGATTAATTTTGCGTCAATTTGGACGGTTTTTAAGAGGTTTTAAAAAAATTCAGAAATCCAAAATGGCGGATAACGAATTACCTAATAATTACGTCATTTGACGTCATCGTTCCATTGTGCGGATCGCAAAGGAGGCAGTTTTGGACGTACTATATACCCTCTAGGTTGCATTGTCATAGCCTTAATGTTCTTGAAGTTACGAGGGGGGCACAATGTGCCCCCCCCCCCCCCCCCCCCCCCCCCTCCCCCAGGCTCAGAAACTCAAAAAAAGCCCAGGCTGAATAGGGTTAAGGCTATGATACATTTACAGCAGTGACATATGACGGAAGTTGTTGTCAAGAGAGGCTGGTACAACACACACAAATGGATTTTAAAACATAACAAAAACAAATCATCAATAACAGTGTTGTAAAATAAAGTGAAGTAATTTTATCTGTTTATTTTTATTATACAGTGAACACAATAGCGATGAAGCTTGTTAGTATTGTAAACTTTTGATACAGAATACTTGTAAGGTTTCTAAGTATATTATATCAACGGTACAGTTGACTTGAACTTGAATCAGGCCTGTGTCGAAAAATATCCATCCCCCACAGAGGGTCAGTGAAAATGTCGAAAGGCGGGGTTCTCAAAAACCCTTTCGGAGGCGGGGGGATATTCTGTGGAATAACACATTGACAGATATTCATTATGAGCAAAGTATTTAGACCATTCAGTACTTCAGTATTTTCTTCATGAATTAATGAATAAATTTTAGTTTCTCTTACACCAGTCGGTGCTTCATCAACATCATTCCATCCAAATGGTAGGGCAGTTTTAATTTTATTGGCATGTTGCACAAAACTGTACCCTTGTACTGAACAAGTTCATCAATGCTTGTACGTTGTTGTTTCAGCACCACTCCTGCTGGTGAGTAAGCAAAGAGATCATTCTTGTTACAATCAAGTGGTTTACTTCCTTCTCATAGTATGTCATCAGTCTTTTTTATTGTATTAAAACCTTCCTATTCTCTATTGTCATTACATGGGTAATAGCTGTGTAGCTACAAAAACCATCAAAACTTTGATTTTATTTCCAATGGCATGTCTATTGGGTGACAACTGCCAATCAGCTATGAAAAAATATGTTGCAAAAAAGGCAAACTAATAAAGGACTGTGTCTGCAGTTTTGAGTTTCTCTTTTTATATGAAGTTCTAAAAATTTAAACTCGTGGTTAATTTGAAGTCAAACATTAACCTTTTTGTATAATTATTATCATAACTTGCTCAATTTATTGGTAATTTAATTATGTTTCTATTACAATGGCTGGTTCACCTTTGTGTGTCTGATCAACCAAGTAAATATACATAAAGAAACCTAGAATGCACGATCACTGTAACAAGCCGTTGAGAATGGTCGGATCTGAGTTTCCAGACCTAGGTCAGTATTAATACTTGAAGTGAAACAAAAGAAACGGCAAACTGATCCTTACAGTAGAAAATCAGAAGTAGAAGCAAATAGTCAGTTTAGTTTATCACCCGTCGAACCCTTCACCGATCATATTCATTGTTTTTGTTATTCTTTAGTTTTTTTTTTTTTTTCAACGTTTAAAATTACAGTTGTTATCATTTATAGTGCTAGCCCCTGAAGAAGCTTTGTTTTGCAAAGCGAAATATTTGGCACTATTATATTCCACTTTTATTTTATTTTATTTGCTTCTGCTTCTGTTTTTCTGCCGTAAGGACCAGTTTGCCGTTTCTTTTGTTTCACTTCAAATATACATAAACTTGTTGACATGTTCTAATCATAACCCATTTCAAGGGTTATAGTCACAGTTACGTGTAACATATTGATTAAGTTATATTGGACCGAGTTTTCTATCTTGCTTTCTCCATGGTCATGGTGGTATTATGTCTTGTTTGGCTGACAAAGCGACTTTTGTAAACATTGAGTGCGAAACAAGCCCACAGCGAAACTAAAACGAACCCGATATCTCACTGCTTCATGAAACACGTAAAAATGGGTCAAATTCAAACTTTATTTTTGAAAAAGTGGGGCAGTCTATTTCAACCAAACCAACATAATTGGAAAGAAGGTAACATTGAGAATGTCATTACAGAAAGAAACCTTGCGGTACCTCGCTGGTAAAAAAATTATAGCTGTGTGAACTTGCCAAATTTTCAAAATATCCAAGTTTTTCCCCATTTTGAAAGACTCGTCAACAAGAAGCCTTGCAGCATCCTCACTCGTAGACGGATCTAAAACCATCAGAGATAAAGGAAAAACTAATAAAAACGCCTTTTGGTTCATTTTAAAGCGAATAAAACATTTTTGAACGATTAAAGCTTGACTTACCTTGCAAGCATATTTTGTACAACTTCATCGTGTTGGAAACATCGTGTTGAAACATCGTGTTGGGTGAAGTGCGTTGCGAAAAAAACACCTGATTTTTTAGAAGAGAATAGCCTGCTACGGAGACGTACTTTTAGACTGCGAGCAGTTTCTTTTATTTGGATGCGACAAGAGATAGAGTGCGAAAGCCGCAATTTATCTGATTTAATTTACGGTCATGTCTTTGATTTCAGAAAAAAAAATGGTTTCAGTCCGATATTCTTTTGGGTCGTCTTCTCTTTTTTCTGCGTAGGAGGCTATTAAGCGTAGCGCAACAATAGCATTTTTGAACTTTGGGAGGGAGGAGAATGATCTTAATGTGATGAGGGAATATGCGAGAATGCCAGTGGTTTCCATAGTGAGGTGTTGTAGTCGGGGAAGGGGAAGGATCGGCAGAGGGAGCAGCGAAGGCGGGCGGAATGGACGAATGGGTGAAAGAACCGAAAGGCTGATGCTAGTAAGATATGTTGCTGTTTAATGGAACCAACATAGACGGGGGAACATTGGATGAGGGCGCATTAGATGGGGGGAGGGGGGGGGGGGGCATTAAAAAATAACAAGAAAAAGTCACGAGAAAATAATGCCTTTTGTCACAACATTTCAGGCAGGTGTGAAAAACCATAAACAAATCGTGCGTTCAAAAGGGAGTGTCATTTAAAACTAGCTTTTCTTAAAGAGTATTTGGAGAACGCCGGTTATCATATTATAGAAGAGAGGTAAATCAGTTAACGAGGTGCCGTTGAGAGCCAAAATTTGAAAGCTAATATAAATACACAGTAAAGGAAAACGATATAGGTGAGTCTGCCGTCATTTTTCACGTCTAAATAAATAAAACAGCAGAGTCATTGGGCAGTTTTTGTTCAACTCAATTTTCTTCAACTGGGCGGGTTTGTTCAATTGTGGATGCCAATTCAATCGTCTAGCGGCTTTCTTCAGTTTTGTTTGACTTGCGTCTCTTCCCATACAGTCATTTTCTGGTTCAAGTTAACAAACAATGTAACGTTGTTTGCTCTTTTAAAGTGCCGCTGTCGTATTTTTTTGAAATGAACATTTGCGTGTTTAAGGGTGATAAAAGAGGGTTTTTTTAGTTTTTTTACACATGTCTACATAGAAAATTGCACGAAGAACAAGTCCAAAGTTTTTGTTGCTTTACGCGTGATTTTCAATACCTATTGTTATTATAATTTCAACCCGTGAGGTATGTTTGAGCCTTTGACGTCACTTTATACCATTCGCAACCAAGCCTTGGAACAAGGTTGATTAATGGCGGCCGTAAATTCTCAGAAATAAATGTTAAAATAAAATGACTTCTGATGTTCGTAATGAATTGAAATTTGGCAAGATGAGTAAGAAAGTCTAATTGTACACGAAAATGTAAAAAAATGAAAATCAAAAATTTGATCACAGGGGCACTTTAAGCGGCCAGTTATCAAAGTCTCGAATTTATTGTCAGTATAATACTGTAAATAAAACCCCTATTAAGCGACCACCCCTATTAAGCGACCGTGGCCACCTTTTGCCGGTCCCGATGAGGGTTTTCCTATTGTTTTTACCCCTATCAGTGAGCGGCCACCAAAAATTTAATACACGTAGCTGGTATCGTGTTATTAGCTATAAAATACCACGCAAGCGGAAAATAAATTGGATCACGTTTGAGTTGAAACTGCGAGTTGTGGATTTGTGTGGGACTCTTTTCTTGTTCTTTTTAGCACACGAACCTCGAAATTACGAACTTGGATTTACAGTCCGAACACAGGCTGTATTACGTTCAACAGTCCTCCAACTGACTTGTATTCAAATAAAGTGACGTTTAAACCGCGCATTATGCTAATTTCCCTAACCCCTATTAAGCGGCCACTTGCCAGTTCCCCGAGGGTGGCCGCTTAATAGGGGTTCGACTGTAGTTTGATTTAATTACGTTTTGGCCAGGTTAATACAGTGGCTGTTTTGTGGTTATTAATCTGCCATGAGAAGAGTTAATGACGTTCTAATTAGAGTTAAAAGGTATGTAGTGCATGTTTGTTTCTTTTAACTTTTGACAACTTGTCAACGAATTGAAATAAGTTGATAAAGTTCAGATAAACGGAAATATTTTAGTTTCCAGCGTGGTGTTTAGTAAGGTGCAAAATGAAAATAATAGTGAGGTTGTGTTTAAGTTTAGTTTAGTAACTGAAAAATGGAGATTATTTTTTGTGAAAGTTTGAAAGCAATATGAACTTGCATACTATTGCATAATCATGACACCTCAACATTTAATAACCATTCAAAATTGAAATTATTCTTTAATAATCAAACCGTAATAGCAATGATTCAGTATTCCAATGACTACTGAAAATGGACATTAACGTCAATTTTGCGCAAAAGTAAATCCATTGTATAATACAATCAAATTAGGCCCTTTCACATTATGCCGAATCTAATGGAAATGAGCAACAAGAACATATTTTGCCAGGAGCCATAATCACGAAAAGAAAGTGGAGCGTTGGCCCCGCGCAAAGCCATATTAACGACGTGTTGGGCTATTTTTAGCAGAAATTGTGCCACTATTGACGCAATGAGAGCGCTTGCACCTACTACCTTACAATATTTGGCGAGAATACTTCGTATTTAGAGGCAAACGTTTGTTTGCAATTTCGTTGGACCACATCTAGTACAACAAGACACAAACATGCAACGAGCGACGCATGAAAATAGAACGCGTATTTTATTTCCGATTTGACAGCCCTGTCGGATAAATGACCACAAGTTTCTTCTCATTGGTTAAAATTAATTGCCGACTCGCTTAAGCTACCTGGTTTGGGAGTAGCACTTTTTGTCGCGGGTCGCGAGTCGCGACTGAAAGTCGTGGGTGCGGGTGCGGGTGCGGGTAACAGGTGCGGGTGCGGGTAAAAGGTGCGGGTGCGGGTAAAAGTCGCGGGTAACAAATTATCAAAAAAATTAAAATAAAATACCAAAAATTAAAAAGAGAAAATTACCAAGAACTTGCTTCTCCCAAAGCGGAGTTTCGAATTTTATCGTCCACTAATCATACTAGACATTTTGCAGTGGCATAGCCACAATTAGTGACTCTTCACTATTGTTAACAGATCGAATTACAATGTAAAAAATTTGTTTTTGTTTCTTTTTGTGTGCGTGGAGAGAGGAAAATCGGAAAACCCGGCGAAGCCTTTGCACAGCGGTATACAGGGTTTTTCAAAAGTTCGTTCCGATTTGTTTTTTTCTTTTATCGTTTCATTATTTATTTAAACTACCTCTTTAAAAATTAGGTATATTATTTTTTGCTTATTTTTCATTCGATCATTAAAATTATTAGTAACCAGAATGCCCGCCTTTATTTTAATGACATTTTCTAAGCGCCTAGGCATAGAATGTGCGAGTTCCTTTAGCGTGTCAAGAGTTACATTTTCCCATGCAAAGCGTAGTCGCCTTTTTAGCTCTTTCATCGTTTTGGGGGCTGGATCTTTGTACGTTCGGTTGTCTGGTCAATGATACTTCAGATGTTCTTAATGGGATTTAGATCAGGAGAGTTCGCTGGCCAGCTATCCTTGGCTATAAAATTTGGCAAATTCTTTTGACACCATGTCTGAGTTGCCTTTGAAGTGTGAGCCAGTGCTCCATCCTGAACGAATGTCATCTCTTTCTTTGAGCTATCTCCACACCGTTATGCTCGAAACGTCGATAGTTTTCCCATGAAGATTCTTGGCAATCTTCCTTGTTGAATTGTTCCGTTTGTACTTCGCTTTCTCGATTGATTTTCGAGCACAATTGGTCAAAACAGACGGTCGTCCGCTTCTTGGTTTGTCGTCGAATCACTCCTTTTCGACCACTTGTTCATCCAACGTTCCGTCTTGTAAAAAAATTAAGCAATTTCTTTGACTGAATGACCAGATGATCGTAATATGGCTGCTTGAGCTCTAGCATAAACAATGTCTGACTTCATTTTCGTGACAGAGAAAACAGAAAGTTCAGGAAAAAAATCAGAGAACAACAACAAATTCGGGAAAGGAACAACATACACAAGGGCGCGAAAAAATGGCGGGAAAACCCGCGTGTGCACATTTAGCGCGAAAATCGAAACAAAGGCATCTAGTAGACAATTAAAATTGCTATTGCCAGCTATTTTATTAAATTCTCTACCTCAATTTATTGGAAAAGTTCTAACAAACAATTGATTTGTTTAAAAAATTAACAACTTTAAATCGGAACGAACTTTTGAAACACCCTGTATATATATTTTTACCGTTTCGTCATGTTCAATCGTAAGCCGTCGGTAACAAAAGAATAACCGCCAAAATCGGACAAAATAATTTATAAACAAAAGCAATAATTATCAATTTAAAGTGAAAATTCCTGATAACGTCCAGGCATTTATGCTGAGCCGATTTCAAGGAATCTTGAAAGGAAATACGAGGCTTATTAATATGTACCGTTCAAATTAATAAAGACCTTACGAATTTCAAACCACGACGGCGACACAACCGCAAACGTCACTAAAAAATCAATCCGCAGTTATAAAACTACTTCGCGGTTATATAAATCGACAAGTTCAATTTGTATAATGTAGCCGAACTACCCGCGTGTTGAATTTGTAGAGAAGGCTTCTTTAAAGTTCAGATAGAGTTTCAACGAAAATTCACAGTCACGTGTTCGCGTTCTCTTAAAACTTTGAATTTGGTAATTTCACGTAGTTGTTTTGCAAAGTCTTCAACTTGATACTTCAACCACCAGATGTGTCGCATGGGTGATTTGGAACCATTAGTTAACAACATCCTCATAACTAGGCCCTGGCTTAGGCGAACTGTCGGGCTCCATGACAAAAAAGGATCGAACGAAATGGAACCAGAAAATGTTCTTCGTACTGTTTAATACTCCGTGAAATTCAAAACTATAAATTAAAGTTTAGCACACGTGCACGCATACTGTTACCATGGCATCCTCCTTCTCTTTTTACCCCGGCGCTGATCAAGCCAGTACCGTGTGAAAAACTCGACGGGCCAAGGATAACAAATTCCTTCGTGCGACCGCGCCGACATTGACACGAAAGACCAATGTTCACTATCAAATCATAACTTCTTTTTAAGTACACCCGAAACCAGTGAAGTTTTGTGGAAGAAAAAAATACAGTCAAACCTGTATTGTCGATGTCCCAAAATTTTGTTCCGGTATTAACCCATGATTAACCGTAAAAACTGCCTCTCTTAAGTGAACACCTCAATAAAGCGGACACGGACACTTACATTGAATAAATGGTCATTTCTCAACGTCAAAACCTGACCTGTACTATAAAACGAACACTTTAATATAATGAAACTCTTGCCACTGAAAATAAAATCCAAGTTTCCTTTGTTCAATTTGACGTGTCTTATCCTTACTAGAGTGTAAAGAAAGAAAAAGACGTTTTGCGGCGCTCATTGTAGCAATTCAATCAACGCGAAAAATGATAGCACGATTCAGCATGAAGGGGACAGTGACATTCTCATTATCACAGCAAAGATCCTGCATAACTCGGTGTATTGAGCGGAGGCCCTATTCGGACTGCAGAGCACAGAGGAACAAAGGAGAGAAAATGTCATACAGACTACATAGAGTGACAAAAAGCATTTAAATTAATGGCTGCTGATAATTGCGGAGATAAAAAAATAACTAAAAAAAAATTGCGGAGATAATGCATTTATCCCAACCAAAAACTATTTTTTTATGTCTTGAGTTGCAGAAAAAGAAAATAATGTAGCATTACTTAAAATAAGTTGTCATAAGTAAAGACGATTTACACGCTGCGCTTTTTCGGTCCGAGGGGGTTTGCGACTGTTCACAGTGGACAGATGGATTTTTTTCACTCCCATTTCAATGCACGTCGCTGTTACATAGAGATGAGCAAACCGGCAATTTCCTTGTAATATTGTAAGTTTATGTACCGATTAAACCTCGGGTGTACAAAGGGTGTATACGGGTGTACACCCCGCCATAAGGTTTTTCTTGAATTTTTCCAAGCAAGACGAATCATCATCTACACTTGCCGTGGGAGTGGGAGCACGGGCCTACTACCGGAACCGGAAATAAGAAACGAAGAACGTTTGAGAAAGTCTAGTGTATACGTTTTGGCACAATTCTCTGACGTTCTCTGCAAAACAACTACGTGAAATTACCAAATTTGAGGTTTTGAAGAAAGCGCGAACACGTGACTGTGAATTTTCCTTTCTCTATCTGCATGAACTTTAAAGAAGCCTTCTCTACAAATTCAACACGCGAGTAGTTCGGCTACATTATACAAATTGAACTTGTCGATTTATATAACCGCGAAGTAGTTTTATAACTGCGGATTGATTTTTTAGTGACATTTGCGGTTGTGTCGCCGTCGTGGTTTGAAATTCGTAAGGTCTTTATTAATTTGAACGGTACATATTAATAAGCCTCGTATTTCCTTTCAAGATTCCTTGAAATCGGCTCAGCATAAATGCCTGGACGTTATCAGGAATTTTCACTTTAAATTGATAATTATTGCTTTTGTTTATAAATTATTTTGTCCGATTTTGGCGGTTATTCTTTTGTTACCGACGGCTTACGATTGAACATGACGAAACGGTAAAAATATATATACTGTATACCGCTGTGCAAAGGCTTCGCCGGGTTTTCCGATTTTCCTCTCTCCGCGCACACAAAAAGAAACAAAAACAATTTTTTTACATTGTAATTCGATCTGTTAACAATAGTGAAGAGTCACTTTGTAGCTATGCCACTGCAAAATTTCTAGTATGATTAGTGGACGATAAAATTCGAAACTCCGCTTTGGGAGAAGCAAGTTCTTGGTAATTTTCTCTTTTTAATTTTTGGTATTTTATTTTAATTTTTTGATAATTTGTTACCCGCGACTTTTACCCGCACCTTTTACCCGCACCCGCACCTGTTACCCGCACCCGCACTTATCACCCGCACCCGCACCCACGACTTTCAGTCGCGACTCGCGACCCGCGACAAAAAGTGCTACTCCTGGTTTGGTGGCTTAAATTTAACGAGGGTTTAATTCAATTAAGTTGACTCGCTTAACTTTAAGCGAATTGGAAAACCAACTCTTTTCACGAGATTTCCGGTTGTCACTCGCTAGTCATTCCGGTTAGACAAGGTATCGCAGAAAATTCCTGCCAATTTTTCTTTTTACGAGATTTCCGGTTGTCACTCGCTAGTCGTCCCGGGTAGACAAGGTATCGCAGAACATTCCTGCCAAATTTTAGAATTTTCAATCAATCAGTTGCAACCTGTAGGTAAACGAACTTAAAATGTTCACCCGTATAGGGATTTCTATTTTATGAGAGGGGTGAATGCAGCGATTTAGTCTTTTTGGTCGTATGGGAAGTTTGACTCAGTCAAGCTTTAATTTTAGCTTGTATTCGCTACGCTCAGTATAGCCGCGTGGAGCTCATTAAAACCACTCATAACAAACTTCTCCGTGGGAACATGTGTTATAAAAAAGAGGCAAAACGTTTCGTGTTTTTTTATTTAACATGTGTAGATTTTATCTGTGGTTAAAACCACAGAAACAATAAATCCTAGATAAGACACAATCTGTCAGGCGATGAGGTCATAGCTCTAAAACAGTTGAAAAACAACTCTGCTATAAACCTCAAAGAGCGGACAAAGATACAGGGTGAAATTTCTTAGCTTTGTCAAGCGCGGAAAATGTCAAAGCGCAACTCGCGCAGATCACTGTAACTAATACCCCGTTCACACCAACGCTTAAACATGTTTAAATGTTGTTTAGTTTAACTACGTCTTTAGCCTCTATCTTCAACGTTGTTAAATGAATATGACTCAAACTACCTGGAATGGCAATAAAAGTCAATAAACTTTCTTTTAGTAAAGATTTCACTCCAAAATATTACGGGAGATTAGGAGGTATTTTTCTAAACCTGTTTTAAACTAAACAACATTTAAACATGTTTAATCGTTGGTGTGAACGGGGTATAAGCCTAGAAACAATCTGTCAGGCGATTAGGTCATAGCTCTAAAAGAGTTCAAAAACAACTTTACTTTAAACCTCAAAAAAGCGGACAAAGATACAACAACAGTCATGATGAATAAGACAGAAACAATAAAAGAGGCCCAACTGCAACTCGACAGGAAACAAAAAAGAGGCAAAAAGTTTCGTTTTTTTTTTTTTATTTAACATGTGTAGATTTTATCTGTGCTTAAAACAACAGAAACAATAAATCCTAGATAAGAAGACAATCTGTCAGGCGATGAGGTCATAGCTCTAAAACAGTTGAAAAACAACTCTGCTATAAACCTCAAAAAGCGGACAAAGATACAGGGTGAAATTTCTTAGCTTCGTCGAGCGCGGAAAATGTCAAAGCGCAACTCGCGCAGATCACTGTAACTAATGCCTAGAAACAATCTGTCAGGCGATGAGGTCATAGCTCTAAAATAATTCAAAAACAACTCTACTACTACTGGGTCGGGGTCGGGGTCGGGGTCAGGGTCGGGGTCGGGGTCGGGGTCGGGGTCGGGGTCGGGGTCGGGGTCGGGGTCGGGATCGGGGTCGGGGTCGGGGTCGTTGTCGGGGTCGGGGTCGGGATCTACTTTCTTTTCTACTTTTTTTCTATTATTTTATTTCAACTAAATGTCGACTATTTATCAATCTGTTTCTTGCGTTCGTACAGCTGAATCTTTTAGAAAAAGGTCAAATCCTAGCTTCATTTAAAAATTCGCTAAATAAATAATAACGATGCTTTGCAGTGATATGGAATTCTCTTTGAACAAAATTGTTGAGTAGTTTTTATCGGCTCTGTACGTAATTTTTTCCGCTAACTTTAGTACGATTTTACAAACAAATGTATAGAGTAACCCGGGAGAGTGTTGAAAACGCCACTAAGTGTTTCCAAGCACAGCTACATTCCTCAATTCTCGTTCAAGCCTAAATTTTTTCAGGTTGCTTTCTCCGCACTGCAAGGATCACAAATATTCAGCGGTACGAACGCAAGAAACTGATTGATAAATAGTCGAAATTGAGTTGAAGTAAAATAATAGAAAAAAAAAGTAGAAAAAAAAAAACCGGCCCCGTCCCCGGCCCCGGCCCCGCGTTTTACTGACACCCCTGTCTAAATAGTAATTTTGGTATTGTTGGGTTACTTCTGATTTAATTAATAGTAATATTGATATTTAGGGGTTACAATAATTATTAATAATAATATTCTTTACAGGTTACCAAATGCCAGCACTGGACCAGGAGACACTCATTGCAATTGACATTGATGAGTGTGATGCAGAATGTGACGTATTCGTTGTAATAGTTGCATTGTACTACTGTCGGATTTTTTGGAAACCAATTATTTGTTAAATAAAATATACTGTCTGCGAACGAAATCTCATCCCTTCTTCACTCCATGCCAGCTCCTTCTTTCGCGTCCCTTTTTCTTCGCCAGTTCTTCGACAGTTTCTTCGCCAGCTGAAACAGAAGCTGAAACCTGTTCTAAAGGAGGTGCCGCACTTAAGGTGAAAGTGTACAAAGAATACGTTTTACGAATGATACTGAACTTTCATCTTCTTTCGTTTGTCTAACAAAGTGCTTCCTTCCGTTACAACTGTCAAATCAGTCCGTTGTAATTCAAATCACTTAGTGATTACGACTAAATGTCTTCTGAAAATGTTTTTATATTTATTTCAATGTGACGGCAACATCTGGAACTTGTAGTTTTTGTTATACTTGGATTAACAATAGTCCAAGTAATGTTAATCCAGTGTAGTGTACTGAAAAAGCCCGAACGGGCAAAACGTCGATATAAAGGAACTGTTAAGAAGGTCGCTGCATAGTGCTCCATTGACACGATATATATATATATTTCAGAAGCCAGCCTCTGCTGGCTTTTGAAACAACACAGTTAATAAGTAACTATTGACTATATTTTAAATTACAATGCGTCCTCGGAGATCGTTGCTTTGCTTTCGCATCTTAGTCTTGAGAAAGAGATCACTTGAATCCCGGAACTCTTGGATTTTGTATTGCACTGCCTATCACAAGAAATCGATTTCAGTTCATACGTTTCTCGACGTAAATTAAACTTGTTGCCAGCCCAGAGAATGCTGGTATGCAAGATTGAGCCTGATATAGCATTCCGCAGACTGCGGCGGTAATCTTCAACGAACGCGAAATACAGGCAAGGGTTAATGGCTGTGTTTGCGTAAGCAAGGAAGATTGCTGCGAATCGGAAACTGGTTTTATGGCAGTGCGGTATCTCCCAATTCCACACAAATATTAAAATAAATATGTAAATGTTAATTGGAGTCCAGCAAATGGCAAATACGGCCACGATTGTTAGAGCCATTTTCAGCACTTTTCTGTTGATTTTGTCGCGAATAGCTCCGTCTCGCACGGCGTTCCTCATGGCCTTTCTTTTTCGCACAAGAGACCAAACTATGATTGTGTATATCAGCGATAACAAAGGAAACGGAATAAGGAAGAAAAACACACAAAGAAAAATGCCGTAAATTTTGCTGGTCTGGGGCTCCACAAACGCAGGTGCAAAACTTGGCACGCAATGCGCTCCCATGTCAGTTTCTATCAGTTTGAAAATGTAAAAATACGGCGCGTAAACTGCAGCGCCAATTATCCACGTTGAGGCGATCAGTGCTACTCGCATTCTAAATGTTATCATGCTGACGCGGAGTGGAAACACTACAGCCACAAGCCTCTCAAACGCTATAAGAACTACCGTCTGGACAGATACAGCCGTGGATACATCTTGCACGAAGCTGATCATCTTGCACGATATCTGTCCCGCCAAGCCTGTTAGAAGCCACTCCGTTTCCAATTCCATTACGATTTCGACGATTTTCCTTGGAAACACGAAGACCGGAATAACTAAATCCGATAATACCATGTTCAAAATCAGAACATTCACGTTTCGTTGCACGCGCTTGGATTTACAGAGCACGTAAAAAACTAGAATATTTCCTAACATAGCAATGACAAGCAACACGATGTATGCTGTAGTTTTACCAACTTTTTCTGCTGTTGTTGCGAAAGTTAGCGGGCATCCAATCGATTCGGTTGTCTGGTTACTGGAATTAATGCTTTCCACCATTTTTGTTTCGATAATTTTCCAGAAAGTGGCGCCTATTGAGTTAATGCACAGTCGAAGGAAGCTGAAGCAGTTGCTTTGAAGAAACGTTTCAAATTCTTTATATCGCCTATATCGCTCAGTATGACTGATGCTGAATATCAAAATGTCTCCACAAATAATAATTTTTGTGTAGCGTGCACGTACAAGCTCAGTTCACAAAAGCTGTTTTCTCACGACTGTTTGATGAATGTTGCTGCTGATCGGCGGAACATGGCAAAAATATACTCTCCACATTCCGTTTTGTGCCCGAATGCAGTAAAAGTATCGATTGATTAATATATCTGCTGGGTTCATTACCATAACTTCCACTTGACACTCATAATTATGTGCAAATTAAGGCATGCTGTCGTCAAAAATGTTATTACGAACGCACTTTTTTGGCTACCTGTAGTTATCGCACGGTTTAAGTCATAATTGCCATGCTACATGATCAGCATGATAAAACAAAGATTATATCACTTGCCTCCGGGCAAATATAGCTAAAGCTAAAGCTGTTTTGTCACGACTGTTTGATGAATGTTGCTGCTGGATTATCGGCGGAACATGGCAAAAATCTACTCTCCAAATTCTGTTCTGTGCCCGAATGCAGTAAAAGTATCGATTGGTTAATATATCTGTTGGGTTCATTACCATAACTTCCAAAGCTAAAGAGAGAAATAGACGGTGAAACTGTGGTACAAAAAAGGGCACATTCTTAATAATTATACTTTGCATGCCATCTTGAAGCGGAGAAACCATCTTACATTATTTAAGATAATTCCAAACATCAAACAATTCAACCAAGCGCAATAAGAAGTCTATCGAGTATGATCATCCTGGTTAGTGTACTTTTAAAAGGAAGTAATTGCTGCTGATATTTATTGACCTTCATAAAACTTGAGCATCACTGAACCAATAACAACAGGTACCTGTATCTTATAAATGGCTTATCGATGACATGAACAGAACGGACAAACAAAATAATCATCCTACTGACAAAATTGACTAACAGTAGGCGATGTAGGCCAAAATTATCATTTCCCGCCATTGCCCCACGCGATGTTTGAAATTGTCTCTAGCCATGGTAAGCGATGTTTTTGAAATTTTCTGTTTGTGCTTTTAAACTTCGATCGAAAACTTTTAATAATCCCAGATCAAAGAAGATATCCTCTTTTTTTCTTGTTTTCTGGTTCAAATTTGCCAAACCGACATGGTGACTTCTTCCAAAGATAATTGGAATAATTAGACTAAGCTGAAAGAAAGGAACCCTTTTTATGTAGTTTTAAACAAGCTCAAATATATTTTTGAATATGCAGTCATCAGGAGTTTGATTTTCAATCAATAACAGCGGTGAAAATCAAGCGTATTATATATTTTTTCATTGCGTGTTTATAAACCACGCTGATATGTTTTATTAAAAGCGTAGACAATTTACTCGGATATCTCGCCACATTTCTGACATTTAAGACATAATTAAACAGCTCTCTTGTTTTAAAGTTGCAGGTGTCTCAGGCATACTGTTAACGGAAGATTAGACTGGACTGGACTAGTAAAACGCGGACCTAGTCAAAAGGGGACAAGTGAAACGAGGAATTGTAAAATGAGGACTAGTAAAATGCGTTAATACTTCTCTTTAATGAAACAATCATCTATATAAATAATTCCTCTAGAGATCTAATAATCAAAAGCACCCTCAAGTAGTTTAAGGCCTGGGTCAAGGGCTTTGACCAGGAAAAAACGGTTTATTTGTAATAACTTTTACAAACGGAATGGAACTGAATCGAAATTTGGCACATAAAAAGATATTATATTACCTTAACATTTTAAGGTATAATAAGCTTTGGCATAGGTCACGTGACATGTCACGTGGCCATTTTCCTTAAAATAGCAAATATTTGACGAATGGTGACGGGTTTAAGAGAAAACATCAAATAAAAATGCTTTTCTGATGCAGATTAAATATCTCCAGCCCTTCACGTTTGGAATGAGTGTCCATTAATCTCTAAAAAAAAATTATGAGGACAAAGGTTATTTTTCAGTCCAAAATTCAACCTATAATTATTTATAACTGTAATTTAAAGACTTGAGGACAATCATTCCAAACGTAGAAGGTTAAATATGTTAAACCTCCATCGGAAAAGCTAATTTATTTAACTATACAAAGAAAATTGGCTACCAAATCGCCGATTTACGTAATTTTAAAATTTTGATCACGTGACATGTCACGTGACCAAACTTGACAAAACTGGGTATCAAAAGATCCTAGGGCCCTTATTTCCACAACCCCCCCCCCCCCCCCCCCCCACCCCCTCCCCCAACCTTTGTTCATTAATTTTTGCCCGAAAGAAAATTGGTCTGAAAGCGGATGTATAGTATTTTTGTGGACATGGGTCCAGGACAATATGCAGTGGTGTTCTGTTTATTTTGATTGGGTGAAAGTTTGTTTATCAGGAATTCAGGTAACTCCTGCTGTCTTGAATAAATTTCCTTTTTGAAGCTTGTGAGTGCTATTTCCCAAAATTAACCAGTTCCCTTTACATACTGCTGTAGCTGTTGTTCTATATACTGTGTATCAAATAATTGCTAATCCAATTCACTATTCGCTTGAATGGTTGAGATTGCAGGAGTTAAAACTATATTTTGGATACAGGTCATAAGAATAATTACGAAATTGATTACAAAAGTTAAACATGAATATTCAAGATGAACAAACAGATTCTCTGCAAATATCATAAGCAATGTATAGAGACCAGGATGGAGAATTTGTAGGTTAAGACCAGGACTTAGGCCTTCATGACAAGTTAACCGTTTTAAAAATCTAAAAATCAAAATTAATTTGTAGATGTACATTCTCCTTACTGGTGTCAATACAGTTCACATAGTCACATAACTACAGTGAATTTGTATTCAATTTCCACAGACAACTCATGTTAAAGGTGATCAGGTTCTCAATTTGCATAATCTATGTACTTGTTCGTACACTGATATTGTGAGGAGATTTGAGATACTGATCACCATTCCAATAATAAATGTGAAGCAGTAATGTTGATGTTCCATGTCATTTAATCTTATATCAAAGTTCCTTAGTGACCTTAGCGAGAATATCAATAATCATCAATTTACAGCATGTACTAAGACAATAGTTTCCAGTGTTCGAGTACTAATGTTTTATATTGAAAAAATATCCTCTTATGATCTGCCTGTCAGTTGTTTAGCTACTTAATTTTATTTTTTTATTTTGTAAAAGGTAGATTAAAGAATAACAGGTAACTATTGCTGTCTTGATTAAATTTTCTTTTTGAAGCTTGTGAGTGCTATCTCCCAAAATTAACCTGTTCCCTTTACATACTGTTGTAGCTGTTGTTCTATATACTGTGAATCAAATAATTGCTAATCCATTTCTTTATTCGCTTGAATGGTTGAGATTGCAGGAGTTAAAACTATATTTTGGATATAGGTCATGAGAATTACAAAATTGATTACAAAAGTTACACGTGAATATTCAAGATGAAGCAACAGATTCTCTGCAAATATCATAAGCAATGTATAGTGACCAGGATGGAGAGTTAGTAGGTTAAGATCAGGACTTAGGCCTTCATGACAATTTAACCCTTTTAAAAATCTCAAAATGAAAGTTAATTTGTAGATGTACATTCTCCTTACTGGTGTCAATACAGTTCACATAGTCATATAACTACAGTGAATTTGTATTCAATTTCCACAGACAACTCATGTTAAAGGTGATCAGGTTCTCAACTTGCATAATCTTTGTACTTGTTCATACACTGATATTGTGAGGAGATTTGAGATACTAATCACCATTCCAATAATAAATGTGAAGCAGTAATGTTGATGTGTCATGTGTTTATCTATACAGTTGCTACACATTAGCTGGTCACGATTGCTAACAGAAAATTGTTTTTTCCTTACAAAATGAAAATTGTAGACAGAAATTCTCCTTACTAAACCATTTGAATATTATTTCTTATTGACGTTTTTTGCAAGGAATGCCGTAAACTCAAGTTAGCGTATACAAAGTATATTTCGCTCACTGCTCATTCACAAATAATGCTACATTATGCAAATGTTGTATATTTGTGAAATAATTTCCACCTGTGTTATCTGTAGTTTTGATCATATTTGAAAAAGAAATTACATATGTTGACACCATGGATACATTTTGTAGAACTATATATCTGTGCTGGAAAGAGTTTTGGCTTCCATCAGATCAGACCAGTTTTCTTGCACCTTTCCATGTCATTTAATCTTATATCAAAGTTCCGTAGTGACCTTAGCGAGAATTTACAGCATGTACTAAGACAATAGTTTCCAGTGTTTGAGTACCAATTTTTTATATTGAAAAAATATCCTCTTCTGATCTGCCTGTCAGTTGTTTAGCTACTTAAAATCTTCTTTTTTTTTTTTGCAAAAGGTAGATTAAAGAATAAGCTTAATTTATGACAGAATTTATGGAGGGTTGTATACTTAAGCTTAAGCTTATACTTGCCTTTAAATGTAGGTTGTTTCAATTGAAAAGCATTAAAGAGCGGATTAAAGTGCGGTGGTTTGAGCTAGATTTCTTAATCGTTCTTCTTCTTTGAGCCTTTCCTATAATAAGTGTTTGCTTTACCCTACCGTATAAAAGATATTCGTCACGAGTATTTAGCTGATCGTGTAATTCTTGCCGCCTCTCGTTGCGTCTATAAACAGAATCATTTTGTCGAACACTTCCAGTGGGTGTCGCCTCTTCTGATCGATTTCGTTCAGAATTCTAAGGGACGGACCATTAGAAAAGTGATGGGGGGGGTGGGGGATTTTCAGCTTGCACGAATTTTTTTTTTTCGCCCATTGCTTGTGCAGGATTTTTTTTTTGCAGGTGAAACCCTCTGCACGAATTTTTTTTTTCAGACAAATATTGCTTTGTTTTTCATTTACTAATTAAAAAAAGGTGTAATACTTAAAAACCATTTTTGACCATTACGTATCACGGCAGGGGCGTAGCCAGGAATTTTTCAGAGGTACGCACAATCAATTTCCAAACACTCCCCCTACCTCCTCCCCCACCCTCAAGTCCCAAATCTTTCTTTTTTCCCGACTTTTTCAGGTACGCACGTGCGTACGTGCGTACAGGTAGCTACGCCCCTGCACGGGCTGAGAGATTGACTGATCCTAGCATATTCATAACAATAACAAAAACTGCAGCCGATCACTACATATCTTGCAACAAAAGTAAGCCAAAGAAGCCCTAACATATGCCAAGAGAGCTAGCATAACGAAGGCATAGAGAAACAATAATTCCATAAATGGCTACACAGCATGAAAATCTCCTGTCACTTAAGAGATTTTTATCCCAAAGATCATCAAAGAGTCATACAATACATATCGAGCATGCAAAACTGAGACAGAGATAATAGTGACTAGTCACAATTCTATATTGGTGATCTAAAGGGAACAAATATCTCGTAGACATTCTTGGGAAAGCATTTCAAAAGGCTTCTTTACACATTTTGCGACTAGCGGGAGTCGTGTTTGGCCTGTCACCTTAAAAATACTATTTATAAATAATAGTATAGGAAGACCCCAAGAATGTTTTGAATTTTTGAAACGCCAAGAGCGCTATTTTCAATAGGCACTTTGGCAGCTTTTATATATTAAATAACAACAATATAACAATAATAACAACCATAATAACAACAACAATAACAATAATAACAA